>UZAF01018493.1:0-18232 GCA_900617895.1 Haemonchus placei | reverse complement strand
ATGTATGTATGTATATATGTATGTATGTATGTATGTATGTATGTATGTATACATGTATATATATGTATACATATATACAGGGTGTCCCAAAATTATTGTCGCCAAACTTCAGAATTTTCTATTGTAGAAATAATTTATCAAATCGACATTACCTGTTATTAGTTGCCTAAAAAGGTTTCCTTGCAGAATGCATGGGAACTGATGTGAAACTCTCAATATCTTTCAGGTGTAGGAGGCTCACTCAATGCCACTCGCAATCATTGACATGCGCGATGTGGAAGGGCATTATGAAATCCCTTGGGATTTATATAATACCTGTATAAGAGGATATTATCCTGTATCCTGTATAAGAGGATATAGAAAAGAAGATTGAGTCGGAGACAAACCAGGAAAGGTAGAAAGGTAGAACGTTTCTGAAGATAGGACTATTAAAATGGCCCGTCTGCTAATCGGGATCCTGGGTGACTCATCAAAAGGAAGTCGACGGGCACGGCTTACAGGAGCTATCGCGATGGAAGAATGTCGTGCAAAAGCTTCACTGCCATTCCTATCGTATGTAGAAATTTCGCTTCAGTTCTGATCTCAGCAGACACTGCAGGGCCAAAAAATGCAGAAACTTGCAGACCCACTTGAGTGATGACACGCAACCCTTCGTCGTTTTCTCTGGCCAAAATTTTTTTCACGATAAAACCATCCCTCGACAACCAAAACATTCGCGTTCCGGAAAGAAACATCTAGCGCGTAATATCTCACAAAAAGCTTGCTATCAGAACAGTGAAACCTTGTTTTTCGAGGAAATCAGTGGCAAGGGTGAGCCGCACGTGGTTTCTCCGGCGCAGACGTGAAAATTGATCAAGACCAGTACTCAAACAGCGTACTAATAAACGTAATAAGTAAACCATACAAGGAAGCGCAAGCGTTTCGGACGCGTAGAGCATGGAATCCCGACCCCCAAGCCAGAACTACAACGGGGAAGGTAATGCAGCGTTCGTAACCATTCGGGAGGATCATTCACTTGGACTTGCGGCCATCATACTCCACTTTCAGCACCAAAGCCGTGTGTACTTTGTGATACTTATTGCTGCTGATCTAAGTGAGAAACAGGGGGAAGTCTACTCTCTCCACGACAGTGCTGGCCCACATATTTCGAAAGAGGCCTGGAAGAAACTTCAAAGCTTGGGATGGCATGCTCTGGCCCACTCACCCTTTTTCACCTGATCTGGCTTCAACGGGATCACCTGCTCCTGTCAAACCATCAGAAAAATATGAAGTTCGATTATGTAAATCAACTCGAGACGTGCATCGGGGTTTCAAGGAGAAGAACTACATGCAGTTCTTCTCCTTGAAACCCCAGGAATTCTATGCAAGCAAGACCAACAAGTTGCCTGATGAATGGCAATACCTTGTCGATAGTGACGGTGCATATAACATATGTTAATGTTTAGTTGTCGTGAAGGAAAAAAATAAAATTGAAAAAAATCGCAAAAGTTGCAAAGACTTAGGCGCCAACCTTATATATATCTGGCACTATTAGACTGGAAAACGGTTTGGTTAGAGAGGCATATAGGCTCAAAGATTGGCTCGTATGTATCCTCAAACGAGTTCACCATCTTTATAAAGGCTGCACCGATCACAAGGGAACCCATGTAGGATCTGTAGGTCTGTATTTGAATCACGAAGAATTTTGCTACGCCTTTCCGATGCGAACGATTGCACGTGGCATTGCTTGCTTGCGTTGCTTTCAGACTTTGGCGTTCGTCCGTCCATCCGTCCGTCCGTCGCGTGCGTGCCGCGACGGCGGTTTCAGACAGATGTTGGCAGCGCTGAATACCGATCGATACTGCAAGACAAGGGGACGACTGATTCCATCACCCCGTCTTGCGGTATCGATCGGTATCAGACGCTGTCAACAGCTGTCTGAAGCCACCGTCGCGGCACGCAAGTGACGGACGGACGGACGGACGACGAAGTCTGAACGCAGTCAATGAGCCTTCACCTCCTAAAAGGTATTGCTGGTCTCACTTCGGTAACTGCGCACATTGCAAGAAACCTTATCATGCAACTGACTAATAGCGAATGAAGCGAAATTACTAAGAAATTTCTGCCTGAGAAGTCCGTTAATTTTGGAGCCCATAATTGGGGACACCTGTCTATCCTATTGATGACCGCGTGGCCCGCCGGCGGGCCACGGTAGTGTTTACATACTTTTCGATTTATTTTTCGAATAACAGTTAGGCTCACAGCCTTCTAGAGATTCTTGAGGCGTGTGGTCGAAGAATCACTCACTTCCAACTGTAATATTAAGAGAAGACAAAAGTTTATGTAAGGAAATTATTAAAAGGAGCAAAATCATGCGTTACCAAATGGTCAATTACTTATACTGCGTGTAATAGCTTGAAAAAACACTCGAAATAAAATTCTTGGGGCACTGATGCATTTTGATGAGATCCTTTTTGCATGACTGATGAGCGCAATTTTTCCACAGATATTCCATACAGCAACCAGTGCATCTTCTCCAGCTCCCTTTCGGACCTTCAACCCTAATTGGAAACTTTTTGGAGAGGGAGGCTTGCCAAATACACTCTGATGTTAGGGTTTTACAAGGTTCAGTATAACAATGCTATCTGCCTCTAACCAATCCTCAGAGGTTTAAGGACAAAATTCGTCGTGTGTATTGAGAAAGTTTTGTGGCCTTTTGCTGGCTCTGGACCACACAAGCCGTGAAGAATCAGAGATGAATTGAGCAGTTTCCTATTTTCTAGCAGTTTCATAATTTCTAACAGTTAGAGCCTAACAAAGTAAGAGGGGATGTTGTTTTAAGCACTCATTCTTCGAAATAAAGTTCCATCAAAATCCCACCGAAAAAGTGTTAGGTTATCCGCAACGTAGCACGTCGTTTGTGCCCGACTGTCGCTTCTTCAGTGACATTTTTGTTTAGCTTTACCTCAAAAATGAGGTGTTTAAGAAATTAGTTTGCTCCTGGGACATTGTGACCCGCCGGCGGGCGACAGCAGCAGCCCGCGAAAAGAGGACTTGTCCCACGCACCAGTCACACTTAAAACGCGCGGTCGCCAATGGGTTATATCCCGATATTAACCCTATCTTTCTATATATATATATATATATATATATATATATATATGTTTTAGGGGCCTGTCCTCGTGTGCATGACGATAATTTACGACTGGAGTATCCGAAAAGTGANCTTGTCCCACGCACCAGTCACACTTAAAACGCGCGGTCGCCAATGGGTTATATCCCGATATTAACCCTATCTTTCTATATATATATATATATATATATATATATATATGTTTTAGGGGCCTGTCCTCGTGTGCATGACGATAATTTACGACTGGAGTATCCGAAAAGTGACAAGTTCGAAAAACTTGGATTCGAAAGGGAGTTTCTCAAGTTTTTGTCTCGTCTGGATGAAGATAATCAAAGGAGAATAAGGAAAAATCTTGAAAAACTCAAAGCGAGTGAAGAAAATGGTCAGGTAACCTATTCTCCATATTGTTCTTTGACATTCGTATTGTTTTGTGGAATAAAAACTGTCTTTCTGGATTGCAGAAGAAAGAAGACCTGCGCAAAATGCGAGACGAACAGGAAATGGCGAGGCTGGATCTAGAAATAAAAAAGTGCATGGCAGATGCGGAGAAGGTCTTCACTAGTTTCTAGCCGAATACCAAATCTCTTCCAGTCAATTATCAATCATATCGTTTATATCATTTAAGGCTGGCGAGGAAGGTCTGGTTGCCAAATGTCAAGAACTTGTTGATAAAGCCGAACAACTTGAAAAGCAAAAAGCGGCAATCGTTGAAGTTAGACGTTCTTTAGTTTCATTCAGTTGTTCCAGTCAGGAGTCCGTTTTCTTTACTTTCGGTGTTTAGCGATTGAACAGCAACGCTCCACTGCCTGCTCCAATTGATGAAACAGCGATAAAAATCATGGAAGTTAGCTCATCATGATTTCATCTCACAATTAGCTCAACTTTCTCGTTGCTTTTCGAATTCATTCATGATTAGTCATTGTTTTCATAATTGTATCTTAAAGGTGTGCGAAGTCTGTGGATCGATGTTGATCAAAAATGACGCACAATGCAGAGTAGAAGAGCATCTCAGTGGCAAAATGCACATGGGGTTCTCAAAAATTAAGGTTACTATTGAAGAACTTCGGGTGGGTTCTTATTGAGGTCCTTTATCTTTTCGTGCATGGGAGGAAGAGAGAGGAATTGTGCTACAATCTTTCTAGGAACGTATCCGCAAACGAGATGAAGAAAACGAAAGGGAGCGGCAAAAAGCACGTGAAGAGAGGGAGAAGCGGTAAGCCTCTTAGGACGAGAAGAATAAGGGGAGGGGCACCTTTTTAAGAACTTCTGGAGTAGAATTTCTAGAAAGGACTTCACCTATATTCGTTGTAGTCAACTACCAGAATNCTATGTAAAAGATTGCTTTAGTGAACGCGAAAAGAGGCGATCACGTGATCGAGATCGATCTCGCGATCGAGATAGACGCAGCTCAAGAAGGTGAGTTTGGTATGCTATATATAGATGTTGTTTGCTGACCTTTTTTCTATGTGTATATACACATTGGGTTGTGCGGAAAGTATCTGCCGACAATTTCACAGTAGTCTAGGCTTCTAGGATTTCGTTAAGGCTTATGATTCTATTATATATAAATATATGCATTACCTACGCGTACGCATCTGGCTAATTCTCCTTTGCTTATTCAATCACATAGTGACTGAACTATCTACCCGCGTCCATACGCGTACTACGAATTCCCCCTCTTCCCGTAGATGAGGAAAGCGGTCGAATGGCGCCGCCCTTCGCAGCCACCTTGCCATTGAGGCGCATAGGCTTCAATTGCCATCCAGACAACTCAATGTCTTCGTCGACCATCTCGTCCAAATCGGCCAGCCTTTCGAACTACATCAGCTATCGGCTTAACTAGAGTTCGTTCGCACCCAGGCGGAAGACGAACCTGATTAAGTGTGAAGACTCAGTGGTCATTGAGCTCCCAAACATCCTCGTTAATCTAGCTGGAAGTGAAGAAATTGTAAAGGTTATATGGAATAATGGTTTGAAAAGAAATGCAATTATTAGGTTATTGGTTTTAGAAGTTACCAGTTGGCTCGGCCGACGTCAGCCGCCGAGCTCCCCTCCTTCCCGTGTTAAAATAGCCTCCCCGCCTGCAACACCCATCCAATTTGAGCGCTCTAGGTCCACGGGGACAGGAGCTATGAATTTCCACTCAAACCCCGCCACTGGCCCGCTGTGGTCCGGTCCTGTCGCGTAAGTGTTCTCATCGTGCCGCCTGCACCCCTACCAAATTTGAACGCTTTAGATCCAAATTTAAGTTATTCACACAAACCCCGCCCCTTGTGGGCGGAGTCCGGAGCCACCCCCNCCCCCAATGGTGTTCCCATCCTGTCGCTCGTGCTCCTACGAAATTTGAACACTCTACTTCCACTGGGACGGGATTCATGAGTTTCCGCTCAAACCTCGCCCCCAATGGGCAGAGTCCATTCTTTATACCCACCCTAAGTGTTCCCATCTTGTCGCCTGTATTCTTACCACGTTTGAACTTTCGAGGTCCACGGGGACAGGAGCTATGAATTTCACTCAAACCCCGCCACTTGTGGACGGAGTCCGGTTCTGCAACCCACCATGAGTGTTCCCATCCTGCAGCCTGTACTCCTACCAAATTTGAACTCTCTAGTTCATAGGGAACCGGAGTTACGAACCCTCGTATCCTACTTACTGTAAAGCGCTTCGTCCGTCGTCTGTCGTCCGACTGTCGTTAGGTATGTCTGTCACGAAATTCCTTAGCTCCTTTAGATCTGCCTGAATAGTCCCGGTCAAGCGCGGGATGGGTGGGCCATATCCCGAGAGGTATAAAGCACACATCAGCGGAGCTCCGCCCATGTGGGCGTGGCGTGCATCGAAATGAGCTGTACTGAGAACCATGATTTCAAATTCAGTCACAAGACGGCTCATAAAGCGTTGCAATTTTGGAGAAAGTCCCGCCCATCGGGGGTAGGTCTTCCTTGTTCGATATAACTTACCAGCGCACACCTCTAGCCACCTCTACCCCCAGTTTTGAAGCCGTCTTGTGACTGAATTTGAAATCGTGGCATTTAGTACAGCTCATTTCGATGCACGCCGCGCCTACTGTGGGCGGGACTCCGCCAAACTTATGTGTAATTTTTCTCAGTTATGTTCAATATGGTAGGGCGAGGATGCTTTTGCATAAGTCATCGTTGCCGATTCCTTGTTCATTCACAATTTTGTGTAATAACTTTTGAGTATCTTTCCTATTCATCATGATTGAAGTTACGGTTTGTTTCTACCAAATGATAATGGCTAGTTAGTGTAGTACCAAACTTGGTTCACGGAGGGATCGAACTAAGGAAGAAAGCAATGGGTAGGGCTGCTTCATCGTGAATGTCGGAGATCGTTTCTCTCGCTGATCACCGACTTCCCCTAGCTGGCGGCACAACTCGCTTAAGGGACGTGAAGCATTCATTCCTTTAGTGAGAAAGTGTAAACATCGCCCGGGAGGCCGTCCTTGTGTTTTTTCGACTTCCTGTGGGATGCACTTGGTAGCCATCCTTTATACTGTTGCAGAAAATAAAAAACAGAAGTGTAACGTACCGCTCTTCTGCAAATCAGTGAATGTGAAACGTAACGCCATTTTGTACGCTGCAATTCTCAATTAGTATTGAGGTGTTGTGGACGTGATGGACAGCACTGCGTCTTTGGAACCGTATTGCTCGTACATATTTCATCCGTTGTCCTGCCAGTCCTTCAGGACGACTCGAATGAGGAGTTTTTATATTACGCCTGCCCACATGGTTGTCCAATATTGTAGAAGACCTGTTGATTCTGAAGTGCTTGTTGGTTACAGAAGGTAGTTGCGTTGCCGATTCGCTCGCATCTCCCTTCTTATACAGCAACACAGTCAGCCTTTGTGGTTCTCCATAATGTATAAGGGACGAGAGAAAGCAGGGGTGTAGTCGAGCCAAGGGTTTTGACAATGACTGGGGCGATGCTATTCGGTGTTGTTGTCGCGAGCGTGTCAGGAGTGTTGGTGGATTGCTCACCGACAGTGGATGAACGGTATTCAGAAGCCATATTAATCGGTTGGTCCCTCTAGAAGTTAGGTCAAGTATAATGTATGTTGGGCATAAGATTGGCGGAGCACACTTAAGAGCAGCGGAGTTTCGCGCACAGGGGCGGTTCAGGTTTCAGAAGGGGGGTTTCAGTAGGGAAACTTCCCTGATTTTCGCAAGGAGCGCAAGTGAGGAAAGGATGCGGAGGCACATATATAGTAAGCGGTATCCTCTAAATAAGCCTGATTCAGGGAAACCCTAGAAGTCAAAATTAGGATTAAATAAGGTCCAATATGTTAGTAAGTCTCTCGGACATCATTGCATGGCGAAGTTGCGCCGTTGTGAGTAGGGCGTGCATTCGAGTGGAAAGTGCTTTTAAAAAAGTTTGTAATGGTGTTCAAAATCCCAGAAAAAAAGTGCTATGCTATAGAAGGAATGTGGTTGAATCTTCAGCGGTCGAAGCTAAAGTCAAAGATACATAACTCTGTTCTATAGCGTTATAGAATGCGGATGAAGTGGTCGAGGAAAAAATGGTTAGAGGCTGTTGAAGTTGTGTTGTATAGCACACAAAATGGCCGGGGCGTGGGGCAGAGCTAGGATCAAAACACCATTTCTCTGTTTAGAAGTGTTCCAGAATGCAGAATGTTTGGTTAAGGGCAGAAGGAAGGGTGTTCAATTACGAGGCTGGCTGGCGCTTGTGCTGAGGGAAACGAAGCTATGATCAAACACTCGTAACTCTACTCGAAAACTTTCTAGTATTCGAAGAAAAAGAGTCACAAAGAGGAGGGTGCCAGAAAAGACAAGGAGAAAAAAGTGTAGGCCAACGGATTGGGCTTGAGTTCAGTTGGGGAGCTGACCTCACCGATCCTGTCTCCGTGCGGGTTTACAGAAATTAGGACGTAGATGATTGGCGACGAAAGCTTCACGATGGCATAGTGAGTGAGTCAATAGGGACCATATATTAACACAAATATCACTGACTTTCTTTCATGTCCATCACATTTTCGGAACCCAGATCATTTAAGACATTAGGGGATAGTGATTGGAAGAGTCGGCGAGCACTCAGAAGGTAATGCAGCGTATCCGTCACAAATGTTGCATATACGGTAGTACCTTTTTCTATTATGAGAGTTTCTGACGAGGTGGCAGATATTTTGGGGCAAACATGAGTGAAAGGCACACTTCACGATAGGAATAGTCAATAGCATATTTCCCAAGGATTAATCTGTGGCTGAGGTGTACCGTATGTGGCGCTGTCGAATCGGAAAAGGGGATAGATAATGCGATATAAAAGTTCAATGATTGCATTAACTTTAAGTCGCACGCAATGGCGGAGAAGTTTTGACACCGTCGTAGAGGCTACAGCTTTCACAAAGGACACTCATGTTGAAATTCTAACAATTAGTGTGGCCCATGACGACAGTAGAGTGAAGTTATGGACAATTTTAGCTCATTGTGAGCACCTCACTTCGTAATTGCATGAAATAGAATCTCGCTCAGAAATCCATTCCATGCCATTTCATGTCTTCTCAATCTCTTTTTTCACGACTTTCGAGAGATTCTGTTTTTTGCTAAGTCGAAGTATTTTCTCGTTGCCGATGCGCTAATCTCCGTCAGCATTTCTCCTTTTTGTATTCAAAAAGGTACCTCAAATTCATCGAACTGTGCCGTAAGAGTTTGTCCTTACGTGGGTGGTTGACGGGCGGTTAGGGAGGTTGTGACAAAGTGTAAAAACTCGGGTCCTGTTTCATCCAGCTTTTACTCAGTTTTTTTCTGGGAAGGGATCTTAGACACGCGGACGTATGGTAAAAATCGTACAACTTTCGTGTTCTACCATACTGATAAAATACTTTTTCGTATTTTTGAAGGCATTCCATTGCAGCAGCGTGCACAACATTGTTTTCTTGTTTTCCGCAGCACTCAGTACATTACCTAGTGGGCGCATTCATACTAGGTGCGGGTACCCGTTCACAC
Source organism: Haemonchus placei (assembly GCA_900617895.1). NCBI lineage: Eukaryota > Metazoa > Nematoda > Chromadorea > Rhabditida > Trichostrongylidae > Haemonchus > Haemonchus placei. Next base: position 9,142 of record UZAF01018493.1, on the reverse strand, counting down.
TCCCACCCCGATCAATACATGATTATCCCAGTCTTCAGTATTCGATGACTCATGCTGCGGAAAGACTGAGATAATCATGTTTCCCTTTCTCTTCGCTGTTGCCGATTTTGTTGTGATTCTTATTTTTATCACGTCCGATGCCGATGACCTGTCTTCTGTGTGGGTAGTGCTCCATTTTCTGCTTTATACTCTAGCTAGTACTGACGTGTTTTGATCCCGAAATAAGGAGTAAGAATGGTAAGAATGAAAAAAAAATGCTCGCATTACACATTAGTACTAGCTAGAATATAAGGCAAGAAAAAATAGAAATAAAAAGTAGAGTAGAAAAAGCAGAAAAAAACCAAATAGAAAATTCCCCTCTACAAAGTGCCGAGATAAGAGGGAAAAAATAGGTGGCGAACTATCAAGCTCACGCGAATATTACACGCATAAAGGACCGGTCATCGGCACGGGACGTGACAAAAATAAGAATCAGAACAAAATCTGCATCGAGCGAAGAGAAAAAGAAGCAGAAGCAGAACAAGCTTATCACTTGTCTATAGCAGCAGGCTTTTCGAGATTTGTTTTTCATGGAACTTGAGGAGAATAAGGCATTCATTTGAGCATGCTGGATCGCTTCTAAATAACCTTTCGTGACAACGAAATGTGAGAAAAGCGACAGAAAATGAATTACTGATATGAAGACAGGAGAGAAAATGAATCCTGGACATCGATCATGCGAAGGCCTTCCATCGACTTCTCGTAAATCTCGATTGTGGTTACGTGAATATACTTCCGTTCCTTCTTCACCGTATTAGAAAATGGCACAGTACCGCACTGACACGACACAGCTCAGAAAGTCGATTTGTAAATTTAACGGGCAGATAAAGGAGCAGTCGCTAAGTGTATGTGTACGTATGCCTTTGACTAAAGTTTCATTTGATGACGTCAAAGAGGTGAAAGAGGAAATGTAGATCAATGCATTTTTCGTGAAAGGCATCCTTTCTCTTAGTGTGTGGTGCAGCTGAATCGGCTTTGGTTGATTTCTTTATTGGGAAGATTGATTAAACAGGCACATTACATAGATATGAACGGGTCTGGAACTCCCTTGGCTAATATTAGCAGCGAGAATTATTTCTTTCTTTTGTAATACAAGCAATTCCCAATTACTGATTGCTAACTGATTTATTTTACTGAATCCAATTGTTCAGATTGTGCCCTTGAACACCCACGATCCTCTTTCATCATGTATGGGTGGCTACACCTATAGTCAATATAGGGTGCGAAATAATTATGGTAACAACTTTACGGAAATCCACGATTTCCTTGTTTAGAAATGTTTCCGATCTGCACCTACCTTTATGTTTGTTACATACATTAGCGCTTCGGCCAAACGTTTTTCCGTCCCTTTCTTTTCCTTAGTGGAGCAAATCGCGCGAAATTTGAATATGTATATATATTCAAATTTCGGTGATCTAAATATTCAAAATTATATATATATATATATATATATATAAAGGCATATCTCTTACTGTAGAATCCATATAACCAAGAGCAAGGTGTTTTTTTTGCGGTAATAGACTGCTGAAATCAGGCTAGCGACATTTGTAATTATTTGCCCCTTATGTGCTTTTTTCTCCTTCATTGTGTTTGGCATTAGCGCTCGTATACTTTAGACGCGATAAAAAAGAGGACCAATGCAATCCGCATTTCCGACTGATTCTAAGTTTAAGCTCATCGAATATTTGGAACATGATCAGTTTGCACTTAATAGTGATCAATATTCACATATTTTCATGCTATGCATATTGAAATTTCGCATGAAGATCCAGTAGGAAAGGGGTTATGACTGAAAAGTACGACTGAAAAGCATTTGGCCGAAGATTTTTGAGCACTACTGTACCTCCCTCACAAACGTGCTTTGGAAAAAATGTTGAAGTTTCGCAGTCATCCAGCTGCCCTTCCGTCTTTGCACGCACATGGTGAGTCATTTTCCGGGGTTCTCGACGTTTCTCTCATGACTGTCCCCAAATCGCGTTGCGTGGGCTGGTCAACGACCTCAAATTTCAAGATGGTCGTCTTGTGCCAGTTACGATTATACTCCTCCCTTATACGATTGCCTGAACATACATAATAAGGCTATGGAACATGTAGAAACACGAGAAAAATAGGTGCCAAACTTAATGTGTGATCTACTTCAATAAGAAAAGTTCCCGAATTGATACAATTCTACACAGATAAGTTTTAAAGGCTACATGTCTTCTTGACGAGAGGAAGCACAAATGTCATGCCCTACTTCCACGCGGTACGCGCTTCGACTCACTCTTATGACGAAAAGATGTTCGGCATGGAAGAAATGTACAGATCCCAGAGTTCGCGTATGTTTCCCACTAGGAGTGCCGAAGCCGACGAGAAGGGTCATTTCGTCTGTCATAGCTATACTCCCTTCTCCGTGATGGTTTCTGCTGTAATCTGTGCCATAGACTAATGTCGCATACTTATGTCAAGAATATTCCTATTATCCTACTATATATAACGCGCTAATGTCTGGTGTTTGTGTATGTGTGTATAAGTGAGTGTGTATGTGTGTCCCATCAGAAATTCATAACTCCTGTTATCGTGGATTTATGGTGGGTGGGAGGGCCGGATCCCGCCCGCTGGAAACGGGATTGGCGCGAAAATTTTCAATTTGGCCCTGTAGCGTTCAAATTTTGTAGGAGAACAGGCGGCAAGATGGGAACAGTGATAGTGGTGGGCAGGACCGGACCCACGACAAGAACCGGATTCTGTGCGGAATGAATGTTTAAGCGGAAATTCACAACTCCTTAGACCGTTCAAATTTTGTTGGATAACAGGCGGCAAAGTGGTAACTCTAGTGTCAAAACTGATGACCAGACTCCGCCCAATATGCGAAGTAATTGCTTAGGTAAAAAGTCATAACTCCTGTCCCTTAGGATCTAGAGCGTTCAAATTTTGTGGAGTATAGACGACACTGTGAAAGAATCTGACGATGGGTGGCAATTGGACCCCGCTTACAAGGGCCGGGATGTGCGTGAAAACTGGTAGTTTGTACTTAGAGCATTCAAATTTGGCAGGATAGGAACAATGAGGACAGGTGGTAGGAAGTTCAGAAGTTCATAACAGGTCGTAGGAGCTGGTAAGGGGCCCCAGGAGACAAGAAAGAACTGCTACCTCCTTCATGTTAACGGCGGAGCCTTTGCTCTTTGGAAGGGTTCGTGGGTTAAGAAGGGAGCGTCGATATTCGGCAGAAATTGATAACAACTTGGAAACTGACAATGTGCCATAGTAGGCGAGAACCACCAGGTCCGTAAGGTCCTCACCTAATAGTGAAACCTTAGCATTTCAATAGATGACGTGGAATGTGACGGGGTCGTTTTTACTCTCTGACAGGAATTGAGATCAACTGATAAGATTGATAAGGGGTCTCAGAACGAAAGATCCATCTACCAAATGAAACCCCGACGCTAAAATCAGTTCGGTACTGAAGATGTAGCGTTGATCTCTCGTATGTTTCAATCGATAAGACGGTATAGTAAGGTAGGGAGGCAAAATGTGAGTGGAAAGTGCAGTGATAGGAACCGACTGAAGGTTCTTTATTATGAAGAGTTGGAAATTCATCTCATTCGTTGTTGTTAGGTTACGACCGCTACCCAACAAGGTTTGCGACTCAATCAGAATATAAGAAGAATATTGTTCGCCAGGCTGCTATATACGCTATCGCGTGCGCTGGGGGTTCTAGCCAGAAGGAACGGATCCACATGAGCTTCTGATTTTCATTATAGACCTTTATCATCTGAGCCTCTTCCCTGACCTCTACAGGGTATGCACCTTTGTGGCCGGAGTTATTGCAGAATTCGTCTCATGAGGTCTGAAGTTAATGCGGTGCATTTGCTTTTGTGTAGAAGGGACTACTGTGTCTGGAACCATGGATACTAACTTTTAGAAAGTTTTTAGCCTAATTTTTGAAAGTTTAGTGTATCCCCTAGTTGTACACTTATGTGCTCAGGGTTAAAGGAAAGATAGATGGAAAATTTCTTGATCTCAGTTGCGCCTCCCTCTTTACGAACCACCCACTTCAGTCTACGATCCATCTTACTTTGACTACGCCCAGACACCTTTTTCGCGCGTTCTGAAACGCATCTGAAGAAACATAATAAGAAACATAAGAAAACAGAAACATAAGAAAACCTAAGAAGCATAATAATTTTGACGTTAGCCCCGCCCACTTCAGTGCCTACCCCGCCCACTTGTGGGATCTGACCACATTTGTTCTATTACACATCACCACTTTTTTCCCGCACGCCAGAATGTTTCTAAATAGAGTTATGAATCTTTGATCTAAGCCCCGCCCACTTTACCGCCAACCACGCCCACTTCGAGAATTTGGCCACATTTGTTCCACTACCTCTAACCACTTTTCCCGCATTCTAGAACGTTTTAGAACGAAGTTATATTCATTTTTTATAGTAGCTTTCATCTTAACGCACGCCCCGCCTCGCGGCTTATTGTGGGCGCGGCTTCGCTAAGCTCACGCATGCCCAGCACTCATAGGGCCTTGCTCACTCTTTTTATCTTTTTTTCTGGTCTCGACGCCTTCGTTGAATCGATATCTGAATCTTTGTGGAAAGTACCGCCCACCGCGAGTAATTTTCCTTTTTTCGCATTGTTGACCCATCCCCCACCTTTACACAATTTTTCCCGGTTTCTGGACTGTTATGAGAGCGAATGAGAAGAATTTGCCCATGACCCCGCCCAGTTCCGGCGCATGCCCGCCCCTTGGGGACTCACGTGTGCTCTGTTGGTCTTGCCCTATGCTCAACCCATTCCAAACTTAACCCGACCTCTCCAGATGGTTGTTCATGTTATATCGAATTTCAAACAAACAAACAAACACGGGCAGACAGACGCGAGCGCTATATAGTAAGGATCTTTGTTTCGATATCATTCGCTACAAAACTTATCCGACCGCCAATAATGTGTGTGTTATTACCAATTGCCAACGTTTATGAGCGCCATTCAAAGCTCTGGTTGCCTAATAGTTGAATTTTCAATGGGTGATTATTTTTAAAACCAGGCGGCCACGCATGCATTCGCGTGCGCTAGGGGCTCTAGTCATGAGAAACGGAGCCACATGAGCTGATTTTCATATTAGACCTTTATCGGGTTTGTGAGTTTCCGCTCAAACCCCGCCCCTTGCGAGCGGAGTCTATTTCTGCCACCTACCATAAGTTTTCCCATCATGCCGCCTGTACCCCGACCAAATTTGAACTCTCTAGGTCCATGGGAACCGGAATTATGGATTTTCGTATATAAATGTAAGAAGAGATGTGAGCCTCGAGGCACTCTCCGCCCATTGTGGGCAGGCCTCCGCTGACGTCATTTATGCTGGAGACACCTCCGACAATGCTCCTCCCACATCAACTTTTTCCTGCTCTCTTGGCTTTCCCCAAACCGAGTAACAAATGTTTTCATAAAGCATTGCATTTTTAGAGAACGCCCCGCCCTTCGGGGTTGGGTCTCCCCAGTTCGATCTAACTTACCAATACACACCACAAGCCACCTTTAGACCCCAGTTTTGAGGCCGTCTTTTGACTGAATTTGAAATCACGGCCCTCAGTCCAGCTCATTTCGATGCACGCCACGCCCACTGTGGGCGGGGCTCCGCCAAGCTGATGTGTGCTTTATACTTCTCGGGACCTGGCCCACCCATCCCACACTTGACCCGTCTCTCCAGGCGGATCTAAAGGAGCTAAGGAATTTCGTGAAGACATACAGACGACAGAGAGACAGACAGACAGACAGACAGACTATGCGCTTTATAGTAAGTAAGATGGGGAGCGACAGATAGAGGCTTCTAATCATGGGCATAAGCATCGGAACCCATTGAATATCTCTTGTACCAACCTGTAATTCATGTGTTAAATTACGTGAACAAGAAGGCGTTTATTTATTTCGAAGAAGGGGTGGGGAGTTATCCGATTATTACAGCTTTTTTATCAAAAGTAGGAAAGAGGGAAAGCGGAGCGTGAGCAAAAACTGTTTGGAAGGAGAAAAGCGGAACGGGTTCGAAATGAGCGCCTTTCGAGTGAAATCACAAGGTCAAGTTGCAGCAAGTGGGGCATGAACCGTTTTATTCAAATTGGTTTTAAATTATTCTCGTGCGTGCCCAGCCCACCGCATATGGTGGGCTGGGCACGCACGAAGTGTACAGGAGCGTTTGTAAGTGTGTTTGATGAGTAACCAATCACTAATGTTTTTCCTTATTTGAGCGTCCAAATGTGAAAAAAATACAGTCATCGTCAGCGTGCCAATTTTAACACGAAAACGAGGAGTGCACGTCGTCAGCCGGGCGGTCCGCCTGGTATGGAACTAAATCAGAACATCTTCATAAGGTACACTTTTGATAAGATGCTGCTGAGAGTTGGAAATTTAACCAAGGCTTTGGAACTGTGGTGCACCTGCTCACGAGTGGAAAAGACCAAGACATGTTGAAGGAGTGTTCGCTAGTCTTTCCTCGCCTCAAATTGGCATTTTCTATGAATTTTCCATCCCGCAATTCAATGGGTTGGTGGGTATGGTGTATACTAGAGAGCGAAGCCTGAGCTTCAAAACACTACACTGTTGCTGTTTTTGGGAATCGTTGAAAGCATTAAGGTTACTTCGCTCGTACACTCGCCCGCCTGTGAGTTAAACTCGTCTGAATGATTGACTGCTGAACTCTTGTAAGCTATCCTTGTAACAGTGAGGGTGTGATCGACTAGACTGAACCCTCTCCGAAACTGCTTGCTCGCGTGGCTGCCCTTCATCTAATATTCTGCCAATCCCGTTTGGGATCACTCGTGTGGAAAGGTTGTAGATTACAGGCAGCCGGCAAATCGGGCGATAATTACCTATATCGTCTGGATCTCCCTTCTTATATAGCAACAGGGTCTTGCTAGTTTTCCACGAAGTGGCCACTTTGCATTCCGACAGGTACCGAGTGAAATCCGGACCAGGGTTCTGTCGGTGACTGGTAGAAGGCTCTCTAGATGTTCTGCTTCGATCCTGCCGGGACCGGGCGCTTTACCCTTCCTTATCGACGTGATGGCATGTCGAATTTCGGAAGGGAGATCTGAAGAGACGTTATCGCCTTGCTCAAGATGGTAGGTTGGCAAGAAGACGCGGCTGTGGAAGAGATCAGAGTAGAAGTCGTAGATGAAATTCTCCATTGACTTTGGAGATGAGGTAACAGTTCCATTAGGACGACGACGGGAAGTCATCGTGGTCTTACGATTGGCGAAGCTCGGCATCTTCAGTCAAAACTACTGCTCTTCTCTCTTTCAGATTTTCTTCATCTGCATAGCTTAGCAAATTCGGACGTTAGCTGCAATTCCACCTGGCGATTCCGGTCATTCCCTGCAGCTCGCGCGATTCCGAGTCTTCGAAGAGGGACATTTCTTAACATCTTCGAGACTCTCTGCTCTCCTGGCGCTATCGTGAAGATGTTCGATGAGCCGGTCGTATTCTTTGTCTGCATTGTCGCTAACGGAATCTTCCCACAAACTCGCCAGTGAGGCGAAGCGATCTCAGGCGAAGCGAGGACAAGAGCGTCCTTGGGTCTCCTTTCCTACACATTGTAGCTCTCTCCACGCGCTGAAAAGCAGAAGCTAATGGCTGCTTTCATAGTCCGTCGGCCGGCCGGACGGTGCGTCGGCGCACTGACGTAAAACGAATTAGTTCGTATGTAAGAAATCTACGTCTGTTGTATTTTATTTCGCGCTTCTGACCTGTTCTGACCGTAAAATAAGATGCAACGACGTAGATTTCTTACACACGAACTAATTCGTTTTAGGCAGTGCGCCGAAGCACCGGCCGGTGGACTATGAAAGCGGCCACTAGTGCAGGGGAGACGATGTGATTGTTCTTAGCACTAGATTCCGCACATCCCGTTTAGAACTTCACAGCAACAGCGACGCCAGTGGCTGCTTTCATAGTCCACCGGCCGGCCCGCGAGCGCGCGCGCCGGCCTTGTCACTTGTTTACAATTTAATCTTGGTCGATACCGCAGGACGGGTTGTCCCCGTGCCGGCGGACTATGAAAGCAGCCAGTCAGGCGAAATTTTCGATTGGCGAAGATGTTATTTATTTCATTATGGAAGTGTCCACCACGTAACTCCCTTGTCCATCGGCAATGAGAGGGCTTGTGGAGCTGTGAGTTACCATGGATAGAGTGGGTCGACATGATGAACTCGGACAGCCTTTCGCCTTGCTCATCTCATTCCATTCCGTGAAAACCAATGTGGAGCTCTCCAGCCGTTCTTCTGAGGCCAAACTTGGCGTTGAAGTCGCCGACGATGACCTTGAAGAAAGTGGTCTTTTGTATAGAGTCCTCCAGATCCATATCGAGCGCTTCCAGCTCTTCTTCATCGTAGCTCGACTATACTTTCTGCGTAGACTTTCGTACGAATCGTTCATGGCCAAGTGAGTGTTGACGAGGACTCCTACGCCGCCGACGCCTTTGCTGTTACCTGTTATAGGCAACAGTTCTTCTCCAGTTTCAAAAATTGCTTGCGGGCGATGCCCTCTCGTCTCGGTCAATCTGATGACGTCCTAGTTGATCTTCCTGGCTTGCATCATCGACCTTCGATGCTCTCTTCTGATGCGAGTCTTCGTGCACTGGAAGTGCAGATCGCCATCTCAATCCTTCTTCTTTTAGGCAGCCGGCATGGCCCTGGGGCTTTAGCAGCCTCTTACGGGTCCTACCTAACGCTGCTGTATTAGAAGCTCCATCAGATTCAATGGAATGAGGACCACTATCATTACACCGTTAAGGTTATATGCGTATTTTTATAAATACGACTGAAAAGGTTAATGAAAGCTCCGACGCAAAAGTCCATCGAACAGTAAAAAAAAACGTTGGCGAGAGCTTTCGGGTCATACAAGTCGACATCTGATGGTAAAGACGAAAGTATGTGGCTAGGCGACAGGTTGCTTCTTCTTTGGTAGGCAGATATTTCCCCAAGCGAATCCTCGTCTTACAAGGGAAGGATACTAGGTCGCAGTGGCCATTTATGATGAGATGTATACCCCCGTAGGTGGTTTCGGGCGCTGATCTCTAATCTGTGTTCCAAATCTGCTAAACGATTCTGGGAACAAAGTTACG
>UZAF01018492.1:0-29016 GCA_900617895.1 Haemonchus placei | reverse complement strand
TCCACTCGTCCCATCGCAAGCAAGGGTGATCCATTAGATCATTAGATCGTTCTGGGACACAAATCCCAAAATCTTGTAATTTCATGATTTCTGCTTTATCAACTCCCCTCCCCCCTCTTCCTCCATGCAGGGCCCCCCATTCCCCCATCGAGTTCAGGGTGTAAGCTTCATAGCAGCCTATCCTACACTGATTATCAGTACCGTAACTGTTTACAGTAAACAATACAGATAGTGAACTGTATATGAAGGCGGAAAAACTTACTTACACTGAAAACTTTACATTTATCTATCTGTTATATATGGAAATGCGAATTTGAAAGACTAATATAAACCTGAACAATGGCGAGAGTTCATCAGACATAAAAGTTTATAGGCAAATCTACCTGTCATAATCTCCACTAAACATCCAAACGAGTCTACACATTTCTGATTTCTTGCTAAAAGCTTCAAAACATCACTTTAAAATTGAATATATCACAAGGATGCTGAGCTTGTGGGCTTGTCTTCTAGCCTCGGAAAGAAAGTAATGGTAAGGCACTTGGTTAGGTATGAGCTCGAGCCCCGTCAAAGGCAGAGTGTCTTGCTCACAACTCAGTACCCTCGGGATAACATTCTCGCCGCAATTTGCGGCGATGGTCAGCAATTATCAGAATAAAAGCTGAGTATATACTCCAATGAGGTGCAGCAGGTAAGGCCCATATTACCAGCATATAGCCGTAGACAAATTGCCGTCTGAATGAACTCGTTCGGAATTCCCTTCCTGATCGGTGATATGTATGTAGTGGTCGATTGTTCGCCTGGAGAGCCAGGAATGTCTGTTGCAGAATACGATGTGATACCTGTAATATTATTAGTAATTATGTGATAATATGAGCTGTCTGCCGTTTTGTGGTAGGTTTTCCAGCCTATTTGACGAAAATTGTTCTGATAAGTGACCTTCGTTTGATTCGGATCATTTCCCTGAAGTTCCTGATATGAGGCTACCACCATCAGGCCACCCGAGGTATGACCTGCTTTTGAAACCCTGACAATGGAAATGTATTTTTCTAAAACTTCTCCAGAAGAGTAGGTGGGGAAACCTGGGTGTCGAGGGGGAGGGGATGTTAGTAAGGGGAGGTACTAGGTACAAGGTGAGGAGGTCGAACTCGCTCGCCTAGGCCAACCAAGACTCCCATCTCTTCAGGACGCTTAAATGGTATCAGACTCGACTGGGAGGATAAAAGCATTGGCTTATGCATCGGGTGGCAACCGCAATTCATTGTATGGGCAACATACGCATTCAAAACGCCACTACGATTCTGAATGGAAGTCGAGTGCGGGGCGCATCCCAAAACGAACAACACCAGAAGATTTCAACCTTTTAGACTCGTTTTTAAAATTATTCAATAATCGGCTACAGTTAGTAGGCCTAAAAGGCATTCCTTACCTGCCGCTTTTCTGACAGTCTACGGAATCCTTTTCGTGAACTAGTTTGGCGCTCAGTTTCAGCCATGGATAAATCATATCCATAGAATCAGTATCCAAATAGTGTTCATTTTTTGCTTCATGCTTGCTCTGAAAATTGGCAAATCTGCTTATCTGTTGGTTCAATGGAAGTATTTTTACATAGAACATAAGTGGAATGGAAGAGTCAAGAGGAACGATTCGTACAGCTTCTGTATTCTACAGAGAAGGCCCCTTATCTCCGGAACCTAAAGGCGGGCACTTGATATTTTTCATCAGGAGGCAATGAACGGAACACCCCTTTCCAGACCATCCCAAGACCAGGCTCCCCCTTCGTCCTAAATCAATGTCTTCACTCCAAGCTATGGAAAAAAGCGTCTAAAACCCCTTATGAGCAGCGATTCTTGCAAATAGGAACAACAAAACAAAATAATTACGATTGAACCTCGAAAAATACTCCGAAGTAGATGTCGCCGTCCGTTCGGAAATACCACGATAACGTTTTCGGCTCAGAGATCTCCAACGTTATATAGCGAGTCTTCTTTGCGGGTATATGAAGGTGTTCTAGATGATGTAAAAGTTCAGGGTTCTCTGGTGTCCAATAATCACATGGTTGCAGCTTTTCCGCTCCAACACAAGTAATACTCTGAATGTTAGTGCTCATTAGTGACTTTTGCAAAATTGAATTCCATGAATTCTTCATCATACCTCATTATTTCCACCCAAGGTGGTTGGTATGTTGTTCAGGTCGATATCTTCTGTTAAAGCCTTTAGGAAGTTACTGTCGTGGAGGCGAAATTTGTCGGAAAATCCTGCTGGCATCATTGTTTTGGCGATTTTGTAAGGGACATGGATCCATCTTGCAATGTTGACGATGTCGACCGGAGTCACCTTCAATCAGAACGACTTATAAAAGATTTCAATTTTTTCTGTTTTGTTCTTGGGCTACGGTAGTTCCCGTCGAGCTGGTGGGGAAGTCCCATGCGTTTGCGATCGGAGCTCATTTGCTACGGCTGATAACCTCAGGTTTACCTTTTTGTTCGATCTGTGCCTCAATGCCTACGTATGAGCTTCGACCTCATTCGTACAAAACAGAGAAATACCTCAAAACTTACAAGTTCTGGGTAATTTTCATAGTGGAATAGTTGCGAGTAGTATGCCAGGGTTCCGCTACTGACGAAGACCATGGTGAAAGGGTTGATTTCGTAGCCGTTCATATCAACGATGTGTCGTATGGCACTGAGTCGACCTGTCTTCTCTTCCTGCAATTTCTCATGTACGGTTTACGAAAAAATATAAAGTGAACCCTATTTATTCTTTTCTATTTATTGACTACTGAGTTAATTATTTATTTATTTACTTATAATGCTGTACAATGAAAAACAAGAGACAGTATCTGAGCTGTAGTAGACAAGCCACTTCAAATGGAATGCGAAGCAGATAATACACAGCAGTTGACTCAAAGTAATTCAGTATTTGCTCCCATACCACTTTAAAAGAATGAAAAAATGACTCGCGTAGCGGAGGTGGTGTATTGGCGCGCACAACTACACACACGACCCTAGGATCGTATCCCGGGACAATGTCCTCCTGGTAAAAACAGACCTTCCATCCCCTCGGTGTTTGTCAGTTGGTAGCAGACCCGTCTGGGAGGACTTGCACACTCGGCCATCAAAAGTCATTGTATAGGTCCCAAACGCATTCAATACCCCTCTACGATTCTCAATGGAACTCGAATGCAGGGCGCATATCACAGGCTTTATCACCGGCGAGGGCTTTTTCCTTTTATTCTTCATCATCTGCATTTTATGATGACGAACAATTCGTCGATGTTCCCACCACGAACGAGTCTGATGCTAAACTGACCGGAAATGATGAATGCCCCGGTTGGCCTAGACAGAATCCGACCACACGGACCGAGCCTGTGAGCCACGAGCGTGCCATTTAGCCCCATCTAGCCCACTTCAGTTCAATGAATCTCAAAATATAATGAAAGGGTTCAAAGAATGTAAATAATAATTAAATAAATAAAAGAAATGTAAGTAAGTAAATTATCCCAGAATCTAGTAGAACAGAGGTACAGTAATATGGTTCATCACCCACCTGTGCCATGACTTTGCGTAGCATATTTTCAAATTGCCAAAATTGATATTTGCATGCCTGAGAGCTTTGTATCGCATGTGCTATGCTCTGAAATTTTCTTTCGGTTTCACTGATGTGGAATTCGGTCGGAAATTGGAAAATGAACAGTTTCCCTACCTCTACAGTAATTGTGGCGTATTCAATATACCAGAGTAGACGATTGTGGGCATCGTGCACGTTCAGAATCTCTCCTCTTGGCATCAACTTCTTCGCAAACATCGGATTCTCATCGTAACCTCTCACGGGTTGATTATCCTGTAAATCTGTGAAGTAATGAAATTATGCTGTGTATTGGCTCAAACGAACTGAGTAGTGCACAGAGTCCTTAAGCTGATCTATGAGTTCATCCCTTCTGGTTGCGCCACACAGTCAACTTTTTCTTTGGAGCGTAAGCGTCCTGTGCATTTGCCTACAGAGCTTAATCTGTCCTCGGGACAGTGGTGTCCATCTGATGGACTCTGATTCTCACTTCCATGGCATCATGTGAATTCTACTAACAAAAATCAGAAAATTCCACTAATCACCGTCCAGTTGCTTAAATCTAGACCTTCTTCAAATCTACTACAAACATGATCCCTCCATGGGCAATGTCAAAGTCATGGAGGGGCATGTTATTTTTCTGCGACGCTACGGTCCAACCAGCCGAATCGACGGAACCATAATTGATCGTGACCCTAATTTCTTGTTAAACGCCTTTGTTCAAAACTGATTTTGTAGATAGAAGAGGAGGTGGTAGGTTGCAACATCAAGATTAAATGGGATAAGGGAAGTCCTCGTTCGGTAATCAGTCCTTTTTTGGGATGAGCCTCAGCATTTGGCTTTCATATAAAAGCGTAGTGGTGTTTCGAATGCCTGCGGGGTCCACTTAGTGGCCAGCCGATGTATAAGTCGGTGCTTTCATCCGCCCAGACGAGCATGATACCATTCAACCGCCCCTGAAGAGAAGGAAGGGATGGCCTGGGTGACCGTACCTAGCCGAGCTACGATCAAAGGGTCATGCGGGTGATGGCGCGCCACTTGCCACTGCACTACACACCTCCACACCCTGGAACATAAAATGCACATTCAAACGCATACTGGTGAGAAAATTCGAGGCAGTTACAGGAAGGGTAATATAACTTATCAACGTGACTATACTACAATTTTATTCATAGGGATAAACTATATCTCTACCAGTTCGAGCTACCTTTTAAAACTAACGTATACTAGTTCTATCGAACTGGTTCTTTCCGCGCCTGGGCTCGACTTTCACTGATCCCATTTACGTGGTCGCGACACTGCGTCGAGGTTACTTTCTAACTCGGGTCCTGTACACCAATAAAAGATGAAGGATAAAATTTTTGGGCGTTAATCAGTCTCGTCCAGAAGGTCCGGGTGTGATAGTGCGCCACCTTGCCACAACACCATCTCCGCCCTTGCACACGAATAATTCTCTTAATTACCTGTTATTCTTGTCTAAGTAGCCAAGAAAGATCCAACTCACAAGGTCAAGAGCTTTNTCCGCGCCTGGGCTCGACTTTCACTGATCCCATTTACGTGGTCGCGACACTGCGTCGAGGTTACTTTCTAACTCGGGTCCTGTACACCAATAAAAGATAAAGGATAAGGTTTTGGGACGTTGATCGGTCCCGTCCGGAAGATGCGGGTGTGATGGTGCGCCACTTGCCACAACACCATCTCCGCCCTTGCACACGAATAATTCTCTTAATTACCTGTTATTCTTGTCTAGATAGTCAAGAAAGATCCAACTCACAAGGTCAAGAGCTTTACGTATTCGAAGATGATTGTTGAGAGCTTTTGCAGCCGCATCAACTATATCCTTTTCTTTCTTATGTAGTCGTTCAGCTGACATTACGAAACGATATATGTTGAAGTCGGTATTGAACTAAATGATCACTGGTTACCATGTATTATCATCATTTATCATCGTTTATTATATGTCATCCATTTCACACTGAAAGCGCTACATATTACTTATGATCAGGGTGCTTTTACATTTTTAGATAGACTAGACTTTGTGATCGCACGTGTTGTAATATGTCTATTGATTTTGCGCGTCTGCATAAGTTAAGAGAATAACTGTACGGGACTATTTTCTTTTTTCTTTTCGAAAGAGGTTGAACATGAGAAAGCTTCAAAAAGAAGAAGAACTGCCTGTGAGAAAATGAATGCATACGCGCAAAATCAATAGGCATCTTACAGCGCTTGCGACAACGGGGCGGTCTAAACGTCATTAAGGATTTCTCCTGTCTTCTCACAGATTCGAATCTTGATGGTGCACTCCAAGAACTTGCCTTATCGGCACTACCGACCATTCAAAAATTTTCGATTAACTTACTGTTGAACTTATCGGTTGAGTGATTTTCGAGCGAACTTCGTTCACGTATCGTTGAGATTCATCACTGAGTGGTTCGCCGAACGATGTTGAAAACCTTCGCGTCATTGTGGCTCAATGACGACAACAGCCAAAACTGGAAACTTTCATGGGCATTTCTTTAATATCGTGGCGTTACAGATCGTTACAGAATGGCAGATGAACTGGTAGTAAAAAGCGAAATTGAATTTTACTCAGAAATTACATTGAAAGGACTCAAACCAGTGAGGAAGAGACGCAGAATGAATACGAAAGATACTTAAGAGTAACCTTCCAATAAAGGAATGTTTGAAAACTCTTTAGGGTCCACCAAGTCCACCATTGCTAAGTTTTATTCATTCGGCTTTCTGTACAATCATTTTTAAGACCCTTTCAAGACGAAGCTATGGCTATCCTTATCAGGAACGCGGAAGTAATTATGCCCTTTTTTCTTTTTTTTATTCTCTGTTTTGTTCCATTTTTTTTACTTTTCGGATAAGAACTTTCTGGAATTTCAGTGCAGATTCTTCAATCCCATTGCCGAAGTTTTGACCCGTAGGAGATAACACAAAGGTGCACATGAAAAGTGCTCGTTCAAACAGACACTGCCCACAGCCTGAGAGTGCCAAAGAAAATACGCGGAAAGAAAAATAAGAAAGGAGAGGAAGTATCTGACATGCATTAGAATGATGTCTATCGAAGACGGCTGTACTATGAGCGACAACACGCGACAAAAAGCGGAACACGTAACGATGTAGACTGCATTCCGTGACTATCAGAAGTTCCATCGCAAAGTATCCATCAAAAAATGCTAATTGGTCCAGAAGTCCTTCGTTACCAGTAAAAAAAGAACATTATGAACTTTGTATAACAGCCCCTTTGCTCTCTAAACATCATTGAGGAGTAGGCTTACGGTAGAGAATTGAACAGAACCACATCAAACCACAGCAACGTTATATCGAAGATGGCAAAAAATGAGCTGGCGAGACTGTCTGACACCGTTCCAACTGACAATGAACGTCAGATTGTGCCATTTACTTCTCACCGCGCTCCCTACTCTACATGGGTGCAACAAATTTCCCGAATATTCGAATAAAAACAGTTATGTAATGGGTTTCACGCAACGAAACTTTACACTGAGCGAAAAACGGGTGAAACCCTTGGAATGGAACGACTTCAATGGATAATAAATGATAGAGTGATATAAATAAATAATAATGGAAATAAATTACGCTGATTGTTTGTGGAATAATTGTAGGGGAGTAGGGGTAGTGTAGGAAAGAGATGGAGGGAGGTCGGGTGAGAAGAATGGGCGCAGAAGAAGGAAGGAAGATAACCAGGAGTGAAGGGAGGTAAAGCAAGACATCCTAAAAGGGCTATGTGGAGTCGCAGAAGAAGGAAGGAAGATAACCAGGAGTGAAGGGAGGTAAAGCAAGACATCCTAAAAGGGCTATGTGGAGTGGAATAAGAGATTTCCTGGCTGAGTGTGCAAGAGCTTCTGATTGTTCGAAGCATTGGAGCTCACAATATAGTCAAAGAAAATGGTTCCGTTCTCTAGTAAAGAAAAGTGGACCGATGATCCTAGCATGGCCGAAGCAGACAGTGCCTTGGCCATTTCTGATCAAGATAGGGAGAGGTTAGACGGTGGCGTTTACTATCCTTACGAGAGCGTACGTAGCTGAGTTCTTATTGTAGGAAATCACAGCTACAGATGAAACTCCAGTGTGGGCAGGTTGAAAGCTCTCAATAAATGGTCAGCAAGAACAGAAATCAGCGATAGTTCTTTCACAAATCCAAAAAGAAACATTTAGAAACCATTAGAAAAACATCTAGAAGCCTCTGCTACCCTTTTTGAAACTTCAAAGCTCCGAATTTCGGAACCACGTTATCTTTTGAACTGACCCCACGACTCATCCTATCGTCAATATTCAACTGGCTTCTCGACAGTGATCGCTTTTCTAGGAATTTCTGTACATACGAATTTGATACAGCAACTACCAACGGTAGAGGATGTCTTGGCCAGCGCTAGGACAATTTCGGAGCGTCAGTACACTAGTCGACCTTAAATGGAGCCAGTCGAAGGAGTTTAGCATCGCAACATTGTGGAACATCACTTAGCATGTCCCAGAGGCCTTTTAAAAGCCTCATCCTGTAGCTGGGACTTCAGCCAGCAGATTACTTTCTCTGAAGATGACTAGAAGCTCCTATGCACCCAAAAAACAACGGAAAAATTGCTACTGGGTCGAGATGTTCTGAGCCCCGAAGAAGAGGTAGTAGGAGTAGTCAAAGAGGGATCTTGCAGAAATTTAGGAAGACAGGAGATACGTTGATAGAAGGAAGTGAAGAATACTGACAACAATAGCGGATTGTGCTACGACTGGAAGGGAGGAACAAGACGATGCGGTGCATCGTAGACAGTTACATTTGAGAGCCAGTGTGGTAGACTAGAAAAGGGCGAGACTGTTGAAGGAGAATCAATTGATGAAAACCGATATGGAAATCTTCATAACAGCCCTTTTTCAATTCTAAATGAAGGACATTGGTCATACCCTTTATGGATCTGTTGCAAAAAAAAAGTCGACTGCGTCATTCCCGTTGACGGATCTTAGGGCAAAACTCGTTTTCCAACTTTTACAGATTCACAAGAGGAAATTTTGCCGAAATCGTCAAAAGCTCTTAAAAACAGTCGCTTAAAGCAACGTCGGGACATGCCCGGAGTACGAAAATCGGTCAGTGGGATGGGGCGTTCCTGAAGCCCATGGACGAGCACTTACGAAACTCCTCCAGTTTTTTCAAGGACGATTAATCGCTTCGCGTCATCGCTCGCCTTTTTTATCCCATTCAGATCATGAAGCTCAGATCTCGGCCTTTTTGCTTATACAGTAGCCATATACAGTAAGATTAAGCTCGCAAAGCAACCAGAATGCCGGCTACATTTACGGTGCAAGAAAATAGGGTAACGAGAAAGCGGAGAAGCCAGAAATTGGTGTTCCGAAGCACCTGGGAAGCACAAAAAGGAAGATCTCATAATAACTAAAATCCATGCAATTTCATACAGTAATCCTTATGTTTTAAGCTACCACTGTGCAACAAGTCCGTGCTATTTTACGACTTTTTAAGACTAGCTACAGAATTAAGCAAAACGGAAGTACGGTAGGGATTTAAATCCTCTTTGCGATGAATACTGTTAAATTCACGAAAACGTAGTGCGAATAGATGAGTCATAAGTAAAAACTGTAATAATTGGATTAAAAATTGGGTCAGAACGAGGCGACGTAAGTCTTGGGCGATGTACGGGCAGGGATGTGTGACCTGGATCCTATCTGTGCGCCCCACCCCACCCCACACCCACACCCCATCCATTCATTGCCCGCATAGACATGGACAGGTCTCGCGTACCCCCACAACTGTGTTTCCGGATTGTAAATGGCTAGTATTAGGACAACTGATGCAACCGGTTTTCCATGCTATACTCAGGTTTTTACTTCTTGTTATTACCCCACGGGTAATGTGCACCAGTGGGCATGGATGGTACAGGGATTGATATAGGATCATTAATTATCCTCTTCTACTACTATGAATTACTATTTTTGATGGTAATTCTGGCATTTCTGGTATTTTGGACGTCAACGAAATGAATTTTTGCTCTCAGGTACTTTCCATTCGGATCAAAAAGTATATATTCATTTTGAGGAGTAAAAAGTAGGTAGTAATCAAAGTAATTGGGGGTGGGAGGTAAAAAGAAGCAGGGAACAGGGAGTAGATTGAGAAGAACCGTAAGGGAGGAGTAAAAATACCTCTGGAAGATATTTCCTCAGTGAAACACGGAGAGGGTCGTTTGTAGAACTCACTTTGTTGGGTTTGTAAAAGTAACTGCCACAAAAATTACAGTATCACTACCGTTTCCAGACTAATCACGGAAAAGAGACCTACCTAAATTCTTGGCTGAGAAAGAACGGTAGAAATAGGTAAAAAATAATATTTACGGGGTAAAATCCCAGCAGTTACATAGGTCACCACCTAAATGAGGCACTTAGGCCGTGCTACCTCATGTAGGTGGTTGAGGGTGCAAACAAAATGATTCAAAGCAACATGTTATTGTTGCTGAAAGTGTCCTGACGGGTTGTGAAGATAGCACTTGTAGACCACGCCCTTCTGCCCGAAAAATCTGAAGTTCGAGGTGTTTTAGTGGGAAGTTCCCTAATGACGAAACCGGGTATGTAATGGGAGACCCGATCCGGTCATAGCGCGCGATAATTTTGAGCCAGTTGTCTCGTAATAGGGCGCCATTCGGGACTCCCAGCTGTCATGCGAAGGCTAGCGGCTAACAATGGATTTCAGAAACATGAGATGCAATTGTCACAAATAAATGATTAGGGAGAGGATACTGTAAGGTTACTGTGAGCAATACTTTGCCCTACTACTTCGCTAGACGAGGAAATCTTTGGAGCAGGAGTGGGAGGCTGAGATTCGGCCTGTCGCTCGGAACATTCGCCTACCGTTCCGGCAACTGAGACTGAGGCCCTTAAGAGTTCTGAGCCGATAATTGCCCACATGGCACATCATGATACAAATCGAAAAGTGCAACCAAGAAGTGACTGTGGGAGAGGATTTCTCGGGAAATCTCAATCCCTCAAGTCATCAAAGGAAGATTGAGAATTCTGAATCAAAAAATCAATTTGCAAAAAAATTGATTTGCGTACTGTAGACTTTGGTGGACTGACTGTAGCCCACCAGAATCAGAAGATCCGTCCAGAGTGAATCCGTCCGTTTTTAAGCAAGCCTCTCGTTTGCAGAGGCTACGTCCGCGTTGACAACCAGAAACAATTGGATTTCATGCTTCGATGCTTTTATGGGCTAGTTTTCGAGAGAAGCCTTCGCTCCTCCCAGGACTCGGAGAGGATGGAACTATCTTGGACTCTAACCAGTTTATCTTTGTGCCTGGTCATAAGAGATTTTGGAAGATAACTTTGTCTTTGTTTTGTTGTGAGAGATAGAAAGCGTCGAGAAAGTGTGGTTTTATACTTATTAATATTGGAAGGGGATATTTGATATAAATTTATACTTGAAGATTTCAAGTCAGTGTAGCCAAGAGTAACGAAGTGGAAGACGAGGTGTCTGATGGGTTGCGTAAGGAGGACACTGGAACTGGTTACTGTGTCGATGAGTCCCATCAGCCAAGCCAGCACTAGCGATAAAGATCTCTTGAGATAGTCGCTGCTAACGGAAAGTTCCCATTCGGGGGAGGGGTCAAGTCCGATCATCCATTTGAAATGGCCTCATTGAAAGTTAAAAAGTAAAGTCTTGAGGCGTTGATCAGTCCAGTCCGAGGGATGCGCCCACGCATTCGACTTCCATTCAGAATCGTAGGACGTACTGAATGCATATGTGGCCTATACAATTAATTGCGGAGACCAGCCGGCTTTTATCCTCCCAGACCAGTCTAGTGCCAATTCATCGACCCCGGAGGGATGAAAGGCATGGTTGGCCTAGGCTGATATTGGTCCGTGATTCGAACCCGTACCATGTGGAGGTAAGCGAGGTGTGGGAGTTCTTTATACGGTGCACATAGGGCTGCCGTGCAAATGTGACAGTATGGTGTGCTTTAACAGTTGATTCATATATTCGCCCAATGTCTTCCATACATTAACAATGAAGTGTCTTCCACCTGGGATTTAGAAGCGACTCCTCACGTACTTTCCCTGAGTGTGATTATGAGACCCTTAAACAGAATCGCAGAATAAGCAAATGCATCCAGCAGAAGGGTCAAACGGGCTGGTTTGCTTACATCTACCATGTGTGTATGAAGTGCGCCACTTGCCACTACACCACCTCCGTCCTATCTCGAGAAAAAAAGCTTATTCAGATTGTATGGATGCAAACTAAAAATTTTTGGCTTCTTAGTTAATTATAAAGATGGACACGTTAATAATTGCATGAATAAAAAGCTAAAGGCAATCTCCCACAGGAAATGTAAGCGTCGCAGAAACCGGTAGTAGAAACAAAAAGTCATACCGTCATACCAAAGAGTACACCGCCAACAAGTTGGGAAAAAAACTTGCCTAGTCTTATGATCAGTTACAGTAGAAAAGGTAGCAACAGAACCAGTTGAAACTAGGTATTTGGCCTTTTTACCTACCTTATACTTTATCAATAATCAGCAAGTACGGAAAGGGTCCATCCGTCCTTTCAAGGTGAGCCACGCCTCAGTCCACCACGCTGATCTGAAGGCCATTTCAATTTACATACCTAATGAGAGTGAAAGTTGTGTACTGGTACTATCTCACATGCATAGTCCGGGGATCGATATCCGCCCAGAAAAACCAACCTTTCATACCAATTGATACCGGACTTGTCCGGGAGTATAAAAACACTGGCACGTACGTCGGCTGCTCACTTCAAGGGCTTTCATTACAGAGGCTACATAGGCATTGAAACGTCACTAGGATTCTCAAAGAAAGACGAATGCGAGGCGCATCTCAGAATGGGGATCAATACACACCCTGTCCTAAACACAGTGTATCAAGAGAAATGAACGCAGTAGTTCCGATGTCAAGTAAACACTGATGTGAACGAAAGGCTTAAAGACTTTGGGCGTAATCAGTCTCGTCTGAGGAGTGCGCCCCGCATTCGACTTCCACTAAGAATCATAGTGACGTTTGAAGGCGCGATGGCCCATACAATGACTTGCAGTAGCCAGTCGATTTGGAAGTCAGAGCTTTTATCCTTCCATACGAGTCTAGTACCAATTAGCCGACCCCGGAGGTGTGGAAGACTCGACAGTCAGGGCAGATATCGATGCGGGATTCAAACCCGTGACCAAAAGTGTGTGGTAGTGTGTCACTTGCCACCACACCTCCGCTCCTTGTTTCTGGATACTGCCAAATTAAGTGGAGCTCGAGTAGGCAGATCAGCTCTGATCAATTTTTCATCCCTCTGGAATTTCTGGAGTTCTTGAAAATGCCAAAAATCTTTGACCCTTCCTACAAGAAGCTGCACCGATACCAAGGTAAGGTCAAGGTTAATTTCTTGGTCAGTGTGTACGAACCCATTCGCTGAATCCGATAAGACGACACGGCTACCTACATAAGATATCCCCGAAATTCATCGGGAAGAAAGGGATATCGTGGAAACATGCAGTTCTTGACGCCTTGAAGGGTCGACCCCTTAACCAGTGTACTTTGTTCGGTTGACGGCGACGTCGTTGTGCGGTAAATGGTTGTATTCGAAGAAAGGATAAAGAATCGCGCATCGCCCACGTTGGAGATAGTCGACGCAGTTGTGAAATACGCCTTCCTACTCGAAATCTTTCAAAATCGTGGTGGCAATGAATAGATGGCTTGAAAAGCACGAACCGGTACCTTTACATTGAACCATGCGCATGGTCCGGTCCGGGAAATGGTACGCCTGACGCTCAGTAGGCGTCTCTTGCCCCTGCTACTCTTTTGGGTTCAAACATATGAAATTATAGCTCTTCGCCCCCATATGTCGAATTTGAGTCTATCCAAGCCTATGTGGAAACAAGCTAACTAGTATGCTTCTCGAAGCTGGGTACTACTCGCAATGAGGACCAGTCCACATTGAATGTTCCATATTTCAATAAATACTATTTTGACATAGTACGGGTCTTCTCCACTTGGTTCCATTCAAAGGATCCCTTTTGGGGGATGAGCAACCTGTGTCTTCCAACAACCAATTTCTTAGACGTCAATGAAAGCTTGTCTGCAATTGCACAGAAATTTGAAAGGAAAATTTTCAATTTTCTTTTTCAATTTGGTTATTTCAGTGTTTTAAATTACTTAAAGTCTTACAAACTGATTAATCATCTTCGTGGTCAGTCAGGTTTTTATAACTACTTCAGCTTCAAATTTCAATCTACCTCCTTATTTAGTAACCATTTAGGTGAATGAGGATAACCAAGCAGCAGCAACGAAGGCGGCCCAACTCAGGAACTGATGAGTGTTCGTTTGTAGAACGTAAGTCTGAGAAATTCTGTTATAAAAATGGCTGAATTCGTTAGGATAAGAGTAATTGGCAATACTTTGTTTATTCCAGCGTGTAGATTCAAACTGCTCAGGAAATTTTGTGTTGAATTGCAAACTCATCACTATATTACTTGATTTTGTTGAATGAAAAATAGCGATTGCATGAAAGCTTTGCAAGAGAAATTGCTGTCCCATTTTTCAGTTGATAAGGCAGTCTGTGAGGACCTCCACTCTGTGTTGTCTCACTTGAATGAAGAGAACGAATGCGATATCTGGATTAACCTTGAAAGGGTTCGTCTTTGCTGCACTTTTTTTGTGTTCAATCCCTCTAGTTTCAGGATTTGGGGTCGGAAAAGATCTTAATTACTGTCGTCATTCATCAAAGTTTCTGGGGATTTCCGTATGGGGAGCAAGGATGGAAATTTAGATGTTTTCTTTAGTTGCTTCGGAAAAAAAGGATTCATGGGGGTTAGGGTGAATGTTCTTTGTAAGGGCTGCTGTCTGTTCAGCTTAAAAGGACAAAGCCCGAGAAGTGGCCCTTTTGCTGGATAGCTTTTATGAAGTCGAACAGAGTAGTTTTAGTTGTCTTTGGCAAAACGTTGAGAGAGTTTTATCGGATATCCAATATCGACGACTTATTGCTTACAGATTTTCCATGACTACTGCAATGCACTGGAATACCTTGGATCCAGTGTTCCTGTTGACGAAATTCGACATGCATTTGGAGCACATCGCTGCCTGGCTGCCCTGGTTACAGAAGTGAATTTGTTGCAAGATTATGGAGCGGACAAAGTGAAAAGCTTTTTTTCCTTACTCTTCTCGTCTTGAATAAATATCTTTGAATTCCAGGGCGATTCTTTTCTAGCTTCGATGATAGCTGAAGATCATGATTTTCGCCTAGTTTATGTGAGTGTCTTGGATCCAGAGATATGTAAGCGCTCTTATTCGTTCATTGATTAGGTGCTATGGCGTTGGTGTCTCAATAGTGCAAGTGAGTCAAAGGGATTCGGGGAACTCGCCTTTCAATTCAGCGACATCAGAGAGTTATCTGATTTACCCAGGTGAATCGCTTTTTTCCCTCGTAATGTTTGATATTTTGAAGTTTTCAGCAATGGTAGTGTTTTCTAGAACATACATCAATCGAACTGTCAATGGAAAGAAAATCGGACCAGACCCAGATTCGATGCTTTCGGCACCCGAAGATGCTAATTTTGAGAAAATCATACGGGTCGTGTTCAGTCTTCTTCGATGTGGACGATTTGAGGACGTAAGTGAAATTATGTTGCGTCCACAAGTGCTCAAAGTTTTTCATTGTCTGCGAAGAAACTTTCATAGTGTTGTAATTAGGACGATGTTTTGGTTTCTGCTGGATTTTGCGAGTAGCGCTCAGGGAAGGTGATGGGCGATGGGGCGTTTGTAAAGGAACTTTATAGCAAAAAATATCTCTTCTAAGGCTCTTAATTAGCCCGTCATATAGTGACAGAAATTTATGTGGTAGGGCTGAAGCAGAAGAACTAGAGCCGTCAGCTTGTGGGTCTTAGTTGGCTATCTCAATACTACTTTGTTATTTTCATTATCTCAGGCAATGAATTTGAGTGGAAATATGAACGTCCCCTGGCTAACTCCGTTGATTCGATCGCAACAGCTTCTTATCGATTCAAGCTTGATTGGCGCAAACCTTACAAATCACGAAAGAGCCCGTTTCCACTTCAGGAAATTATTTTTCAACACTATGGTCAAGGCAATTTCCGAGGTGAGTCTTCGATAAAGCTACTTTGCTCACTGGAAGCATATAATGGGTGAAACCGCTCTATAACTTGGGAGTGGCTTCCATAGGACGATATCGGAACCTCTGGGTTGGCATGCTTATTTCACCTTGGGCTAGAGCTATGACTAAATATTATCATATAGCCATGATTGCCGTGTTTCCAAGCTGTTTAGTATACATGAATGGTTTTAAATGTAGGCCGCAAACATTAGCCTCGTCTCCCTCTTTCTGTAGTCCGATTTTACCTTCACACCTGATTTAGAAGTTGAATCAGCTAAATTTCATAGGGCCTTTTTATCGCCCTGTAGTGAATGCTTTCTGCCTTTTTGCTGAACAAGGGCGAAGTATGTTGTATCATAACTCAATTTAAGTTTCTGTAATCATGAATTCTCTAGGTGATACAGGTTTCTAAATCACCTTACCACAATTTTATGATTCCCATGTTAAAAATATTCACGATGTTCCTCAAAAGGTCATACGTATTCTTCCTGCTAACGTATTTGAATAGGTACACTTTAGACTAAATATTCAATGGGTATGCGAATGGTGTTCGCTGCTCTAGCTGGAGATTGGCAATTTCTTCTCCCTCTAGCTGTAAATGTAGATGATCGTTTATGGTGTTACGCCAATGCTGCTGTACAAGCGAGGTTGGTTTACATTGAGGGGAGTGCGGGTTGCGAGCTATATTTCATGAGGTAATGAGCCTCTTTTCAGACTCAACGCCGCTCTCGGTATTGAACACCCAATCTTTGCTCCGACTACGATAGAAGGAATATTCGAAGAAATAGCGACGGTAAATTCCTTCTCAACTACATCGCTCTATGCACCTACATCGGGCTAGACCATGAATTTTTAGGCAGAGCCTCCTCCCTATTATGTTCTTATGAGTTATATGATGAGAGAGGCCTGGGAAGACGCGGTCGATTGGATGTACGTTTACTGTAGTGAGGTCGAGAAGAGACAAGGGGCAAAAGTACAGCCCTTATACCGTTTCTTCGGCCTTGTCACAAGTGTATGTCGTATTTTGAAGAATGATCACGATGTAAGTTATTTAGTTCACTTGCTGTCGGTATGGATATCGTTCCTGCATTAACCATTATTCCTGGAGGTTTGGGGTAACTATTCAGGAGGATCATGGCAAAGCTCTTGTTGGACGTATGATTGATGTATTACTACAGAAACAACTATTCAGCTTGATCCCATTTTATGCGGCGTTACTACCGGAGAATGACGGTCTGCAACGAATATGGAATGTAATGCCATGTAAGTTACTGATGGTCATGTGTTTTCTGAATACTTGCTAGCTCGGTTAGCCATACCCTGGGATGCTTAATTGTTCCTACCGTCCGGAAAGGGTGGATCATAACACTACCATGCACTTACTGTTTACTGCGGCTAGGTTTGCCAAGAGGGGACCCGGTGTTTTCCACGGCTAAAAAGTAGAAAAGAATGTTAGAAGGCGGTTACGTAGTTTCTTTCATTGACTCCCTGGTTGCGCGAATTCGTTCCCTCCTAGTTGTGGTTGAAATTATCCCTAATGGGGTTTTGTCAGGCTTTATTTATCACCAAGAAGTTTCCATTTCCTTGTCATTTTGTTGTGTTCACTTCAGATGTGAAATGTGATGGTGATCGTGTTACTTTCATTGCTGCTCTGAATGAAGCTGGTTTTGATGGTGAGCAGATCGCGTTTGAATTTGGTAGATTCCGCATTGTGGTGAGTACGCATCTTATACTTAGCGGCTATCATCATTTCGTCACTATCATCAACATAAAGAAGGTCTCTTGTGCAGGAAATGGTCGATCACGCGGATCATTTACATTGGATATTTGCATGTGGCGAGAAGAAACTGCTAAATGCCGTTATCGAAACAAACAATGTCCTGCGTCATTATTTGCGTAGGTTTTTTCCAAGGTATTTGAGGAATGATTTGCTGAATGCCTATTTCTGCTATACAGTAACTGAGACGGAAGATGAGGCAAGCGGTCTAATCAATGAATGCGAGAAACTGAAGTTAGTGGATCGTCTTGCTGCATTAGTGAAGAGCGAAAACGACGAGGAAGCGTTAGAGTGGAATTCTACCGCGGGCATTGCAATCGACGAGTTCAACAATCACTGTTTATACTTAGTGGGTGCCTTCTGGATCGTTTTTCGGCTTTTTCAATGCTGTTGGTATCACTCAAAAGTTTATAACTTGGAAAATGGAAGAAGTTTTGTAGTTATACAGTGTGCTTCCAGGCGGCACAAACTCTCTCCACGAACTTTGCCCTTGAATGTGCAAGAGCTCACGAAGCAGCGCAAAGGAAAGCTGAAGATGAACGCGAATGTGACGAGTGGTCCCGCCAAGGCGATCTGGTCGGATTGTCACAACGTACAGCTCGTGCTGAACGTAACCAGGCACTTCAAGAGCGCTCCAAGCTGGCTCTCGACGCATGTAAAGCGGTAAGTCGTGGGCGGCAATAATTTGAGCAATTGATATAGTGAAGGATTCTTTTCAAGCGGACATTGGATGCTATCACGGCTTTTGTTCGACATCCCGGTTGGAGGACGGAGACAAAGACGGTACGTGAGATTTCGTTTAGTTTGGGTCTGCGTACGGTTTCTGCCTCTGTAATCTTTGTTAATGTGTTAAGGCGTAGAACGGTGTTCGATTACAGTTCTAACGAAAATCATTCATATTAATCGAACCAAAGTTTCCAATTAGCGAAAAGGGTGAAAGTTCTGAGATCTGTGAACCCTATAAAGTGAGAGGTTGAAAGTAGAATCGTTAATCTTCATAAGCTTCATTTCAAGATAGTTCTCAATCCGTTTTCTATTTGTAGGATTGGGGTCGATCCGAGCAGTTAAAAGCGCTACGAGAACGATGTTACGCCAATATGCTCAGTGTGCTGCTCCGTAATCTGAAAATGTGCAATGATACTGAAACTGTCTTGGACATCCTCGCGGAATGTGCCGATGAGGAACTGGAGCTCTACAAGGTTTGCGATAACTTACCTTTTGAGATGTCGTGAGATTTTTTATTCATTGTTTTTCTTCCCCCTAAAGCACACCGTTCAATGAAGTAGTTGAATGACGTGTTTCAGCAAAATTACTTATTCATCTAAGCTTTCCCGAAAAATAAAGAACAAGACATGCCCTTACCGATTTATTTCCTTTTTTGCAGGATCTTTCAAGAAGTGACCTCTGCCGCTTTCTTCTTGACGTGCACACTTTGGCTGGTCATGCATTGGGTTAATTACGGTGGATCTCTTTGTTTCGTTTTGTTATGACCATTGAAGAAAACAATATAATAAAAGATGTTTGAATTCATTCTTCGAGACGTGTTGACCCTACGAATGCATGAAATACGTTTCTAACGTCCATTTTGCAGTTACATTCTCGGTCCTTCTTGACCATCCGGATTATTTCCTGCCGTTTTACTTGATTATAGACATCGTGTAGAATTGATCTTTATAAACTGTGTCGCATTAATAATTTAGGCAATGGGTAAGTTTTACAATTCTAAGTACAGTAGAGCAGTTCACTGCTGAAGCGAAAGGGGATTTCTGACTAATTACGCCATCTCGAACAGAGTCGTTTTCGAAACCGAAAGCTGTGTGTGGCAAGGTTACGCCATGCATCGGAATGTCTCTCGTAATAGCTAAAAAGTCTAAATGCGAAGCCGTTCTGCGGTTTGACTTTCTGAAGACAAGTACAAAACGGCAAACCAAACTTGATGTGAGCCTCCGTCGAGTTTTCTTTTGTGGAAATCGAGAGGGCATCTAGGACTTGACACCTGGGCGGAAGTCGTGATATAGGCTTTCACGTTCTGCTTTTTCAGTCGTACGAGCTGGCACATGAAGACATGATTTTTTGGGTTCTGTGCAAGAATATAGATGAGAAAAATAAGCAGTACATAAGCAACAGCAGTTGGCCGAAATGATGTCGCCAACAACCAGGTGCCTCCGCACTTCTGAAGATGAAGGTGCCATCATGCTGCCCTTCACTGCCAAAATAAAGCGAACAAGAAAAGATTCATGAATATTAGTAGAATTACGCAATGACATAATTAATGACTTCGAATACTCAAATTTGAACTAAGTGTAGTTTATTTTTTNGGGGGGGGGCCGCCTTAGGAGACGCTGCCGATAATATTTGCACGACCAGCAGATCGAATCCCACCTTTGCTTAACAAACCTTTCAAGAACGCTTGTCGACATAAAGGTCAAAGCCTTTGCCGTTAAATAATCGCGATTTGAGCATGCGCCCCCACTCCACTTCCCTACATTATCGTAGCGGCATTTTGTATGCTTATTATCTGGCTTATACAAAGATTTGGGGCGACCAGCCGATGTAGAAGTCAGTGCTATAATCCTTCTAGGAGAGGAGGGGTACACCGACCCAAGATCGGTTCCCGCATCATACGAGTGACAAGCGCCATTTGCCATCTCCACCACCTCCGCTCACCGTTTATCGGTGTAGAGCTTACTTTCACTTTAGCAAGAGTTGACAATCTTAGGTTGTGCTATTGATGGATTACCCTAATGCCTTTGTTCTTGACTTGAATTTGAAATTGAAAGGGATTTAAGTGTGTGGCGGTCTCCAGGGTCAATTTCCTGAATTACCTGCCGTCCCGTTGATAATCGTGCCTCCAGTGGGCACCAGTAACGTCCCCGTTCCCCCTGTCGCGAGCCAGGATGGTACAGGGTATACTCCTTCTTTGAGAAAATCTAGGTACATCCAACCATTGCGTTAGCTGCCATCCTGGGGTTCGTTCTGTCAGTGCGTCCAGGCCCTGGTCCAACGATCATCGCGATGTCTGTCTAGCCCTCCTGATCTTTGACTACTTGGCGTTAGCAACAGCGTCCCCGTTTAAGGATGCCGTTCAGAGACAATAACTGCTATTAATCATTTTGCCCGTGGGGAACACATTTTTATCGCTCCGAAAATACAAAATGATAAATGGCTTGCTTAAAATGGTGTTTTGCTTCGGTTTCTTTCTTTGAAAACCAGCTTTTGTTTCTTGTCTCTCACTTCCCAACATCTTCCCCCCAGGAGTCGTTTACGTAAGCCATCGCTATCGCACTTCCCATAGCTAGCGTGGAACGTGTTTCTCCCACTGGCGCCACCGATCGTCGCTACCACTCTCGTCCGTCGATCGACATCAACGATTCGCCATCGGATGATCCACCTAATATGGATTTTGGCTAATTTTCTTGTCTTCATCACCTATGTGACTGCCGATCCTCCGTTCCTCTTTCCACATGGCTATTTTGACAGCAGGAAGTTGAAGCCATTCGATGCCATATACCTGAATATGATGGCACAGTCAAATCTTGAGTACGGTGGAGTAACTCTTGAGGTAAGAAGTTCTCGTTCCTGGTGAATCTGTTCACTGTGGCGTATCACCAGAGTTTTGTAGCTGCTCTTAGTGGAGATTACTTAACTTTGGAAATTAGTGGCGCTGATCAATCCTTTTCAAGGAATGCGCCCCGTACTCATTCCCATTCAGAATCCTGGTGACTAGTTTAACGCGTGTGTAGTCTATACAATGACGTGCGGTGGCCAGTCACAGTCAGTTAGTTTGTACAAGTCACTGCTTTTACCTTCCTAGATGAGTCTGGTAAGAATTAGAAAACCCTGGAGGGGTGGAAGGCTCAGCTGATCTGGACGAGTATCATACGGAACATGTTCTCGGTCGTATATTGGTGATAATGAGTCACTTGCTTCTACACCACCCTGTCCACTGGAGAATAGTAATGACCATTCACCAGCTATTGGGTTGTAACATAAGTTCGTAGAATTTTTTCACAAAGATTTATCTGAACCAAAAAAAAATAATTATAATAATAAATTAACCAATGATGTATCCTCCGTTACTGTTCACGACTTCATCCCATCTCTCGACCAATTTGTTGATGGCGATTCGCCGAAAATCCGCCGTTGTGGTGTTGAAGAATTTGTTGAGCCAGTTTTTAAGGTCCCCTTCGCCATCGAAGGTAACACCCCTCATTGGGTTTAACATAGAGCGGAAAAGGTGTTAGTCGGCAGGTGCAAGATCCGGAGAGTGCGGTGGATGCTGAAGAACCCCCCATTCAAGCTCTTGGAGTGCTGTCCTGACGACTTGAGCATATGGGACCTGGTGTTGTCGTGGAGCAAGATGACTTGACCACCTCTATGAGGTCTTTTCAGATGAATAGCCTCACTTGCACTGTTCAGCTGGGTAATGTAGACCTCCTCGTTGACAGTGGCGTTTCGTTCGAGCAGTTTCCCAGTGCACCATGCCTACNTTTTTTTGGGTGAAGATCTTGTTTGACTCTGGGCTTTGGCGTCTTCCCTGGGGCCATCCACACCTTTCAGTAGACACACCTAAGACACCTTCCCCGTACACACTGCATATGTCCCGAGCGGTTTCGGCTGCTTTTTTGACCTCGACGAGAAGCATAGAAAAGCAGATGTCGAAAATGCTAAATTTTTCTTCCTGGATATTCCATTTCTGAGCCCGAAAAAAGACGAACACTTTAATTATTCTAAAAACGAATAAAGCAGTTTTGTAGAGGAGAAAGAGCGCTTTCAAATGAATGTATACACTTTGCTAAGAAACAAAATAACTCGTTGTAAATTAACTCTAACGCAAAACTCTACGAATTTTGTTACAACCCAATAGGATGCGCCGCACGCATATTTCCTCTCGAAATTGTTCGACCACCTGCGTGAGTACTTGAACCATAATCTAGGCCCTGGTTAGGATTTTTGTAGACCGAATGGTATTCTCTTGAACAGTTTTTTATGCTTTACAGTTGAGTCAGTGCTTAGAAGACCTCACTTAGCCGAATCTCTCAACAACTTTAACATTTCAGCAAATCCTTTGTCATTTATTCCGATTATACTGAATGCCACTTACTTATATAGCCTTAATCTCTGTTATTTGCCATAGAGTGCTTAAGTGGCTGTTTAAAAAACAATATTAAGCATTTTTGCTGGGGAACCTCATAACTACTCCCAAGTTTCATGGTTCAATATACTTTCCGCCCACGAAAGCCACTTTTTATTGAATATGAATCCCTGAAAAATTGGATTGACAATCGAGATAAAAACTTAAAGCTTTTTTACCCTCATTTTTCACTAATTTTTAATTTCATAGCCAATTTTTCCTTTTCTCCTGTGTTTCGATTGCTTGCTGTGAGCTCTATGTCATACCTGCCTTTCAAACGATTCAGTTTTCATTTATAGAAGTCGTAAACATGGCGTATGCCAATGGATTCACACAGAATGTTGATGGGAATTCAGAAATAGCCTATCAAGCTGAAAACGCTATTCTATTTATTTTGTCAGAAATTTCTTTGCAGGAGCTCGACGAACTGGACAAAACGAGAGAACTTGTTGATGGTCCACCAGCTTCGCCGCGTGACAGAGAGGAAGTGAACGTACTCCCTTATTACGAGCCTTTACCACTGGATACTGGTAAGCAAAGTACAGACATCGCCCCGTATTCGATTTCCATTCAGGATCGTAGTGACGATTTGAAGGTGTCTGTGGCCTCTACAATGACTTGAAGTGGCCAACAGCTGTACATGTCACTACTGCTATCTTACTAGACCAGGTTGATACAAGTTCCCACGGGGATGGAAGGCGGCTCGTTTTACGTGCGCGGATATCAGTCCGGGATTCTGTCCTGGGACCATGTGTGTAGTAGTAGTCTCCATTTGCCGGAACACCACCTTCACGGAACATTTTGTATCGGAAAGCACAAAGTCAGTACTATTACCTTCCAGACGAACTTGGGAATAATTAGCAGACAATGTAGAGATGGAAGGCTTAGCTGGCTTGGCGGGTAACAGTCTGACATTCGATCCCTAGACCATGCGTGTAATAGTGCTCCACTTGCCACTACGCCACTTACGGACTACAAACCCTCTTACCGAAATTTGCTTTATTCTGCATGGAAAACGTTTGCTTCGTGTGTTATGACCTTATCAGCCAGTTTGTTTCCAGATGCTATTGCCCCGGGGCCGAGAAACTCATACTATGGAGGATCGCAAGCTTTTTCTTATCTTGACAGGAGTCATTCCTCTTCGGGAGGTAAAGCCCATGATGGCGAAGCTCTACTGAAGACAACGCAGCCACCACCTTTTTCGGACTCCACTATTGCATCAGGTGAAGAGGCATCAGCTATGCCGCAAGGCAGACCAATGATGAAGGAAGACCACCAATCAGACGATGTAGCCGAAAAACGCCCACGCTCTCCATTCAGTCGGATCCGAAGGCTACAAAGGCGTGAGTGAAAAGACCTCAGCAGTCATCTTTATTTGGAAGCTGTTCAGGTAGAAAAAGAAAAGTTTATTTTTCAGGGTACCGGCGAGCTGTGGAAGATGATGAGAATCCATTTGAGGAAATCGCAACACGTCCACCACCCAGGTATTAGTCAGAGTTCAGGACGCCGTAGTGTCCTGAATGAACCATTGAGAATTTATAGGAGCCATGTTTGAACGTTTAGGAGTGAGGTACAAATGCAACGCGTTCGATACTACCTTAGACGGCACAGAAAACCTAAAAAGAAGAGAAGGCGGAATTTCCTCACAAGAGATGACATTTACGATCCCGAACGGTAATTCCCCATTTGGGACATTACTCCGGAAGTTCAGTATAAGTTAAATATCAGCAAATTTCAGAAATGAAAGATCAAGGATGACAAAGGAAGAAAGACGAAGAATGCGTGAAGAATTGGCTCTGAAGCCCACATCCGATGAAGCCGAGGACAGTCATCCCAAAGAGGCACAAGGTATCAGTTGCGGAAGTTTCCTTCTTTACAATACTAACAGCTTCTGGAAGTCTCTACTGAAGAAGCCTCGAATATCAGGTCTATCAAGCAGTTATTCCTGCGGATTGGTACGGTCCTTTTCTAGATGTAAACCTGGCTTGTTAGCTGAATCTCTCCTATTTTGAAAAAAAACCCTAACCGGATTATTACTTATTGATACAAATGTCTGCCCTTTTGGTGAATTATGCCCATCAAGCGGTGACCATTGAGCACGAGCAGATTACAATCAGTCACGGTGGAATGAAATACGACTTATTCCAAATCATGGTAGTTATTGTCATGAGCTGATGGAAAGGTTGATGGGTCGAAAAGTGTTTGCAGGAAGGATAGGGCTACTCGGGATGAAAAGGTTGACCTCAAGGGAGAGAATTATTTTGGAATTTGTCCACGTCCATGAATTCCACTCAGAATCGTTTTGCCATTCAATTGGAACTGTGCAATTGGATGTGGGGTCTGACTCTTGTACAAACCTTCAGTCCACTTAAGCAGCGAAATTCTGACCGCGCAGTGGTGGTAGACTCAGTCGCCCCTCTACGCTGAAGTTTTACTCTGGATATGAGACAGGGGTAAATCTGTGGGAACGAAGTCGCATTGCATCATCCGGTATAGTGAATTGTGGCAGGTGCGCGGCGCGATTGTGTAGCAACTTTGGATGAATGCAATGAGTCGTGCACACATATTGATCGGGAGGAAATCAATCAGTAAATGCGTACAACTTGACAACCCGTCATGGGTTTAGAAAATTATTGATTTTGGATATGAACATGATGTGAGGTTTTTCCAAACTTTCTTTTTCTGATTTTTTATCAAATGAACTCAAGGCAATAACGAGTAAAGTTGAATAATATCCTAGCATATTCATTGATACTTACAAGTTAAGGTGGAAATAGACATAACAGATTTCTTTATAAACTTGGAGAGGAACACTTTTCAAAGTAAAGTTGTTCAGAAGAGCTGGTGCACTTGCAGAGGCCGGTGCATACCGGAGGACGTGAAGGAACGCGCAAAGACTTCCAGGCTACGCCACAACCTGATCGTTTGGTATGTCCCTTATGGAGTAGCTTTGACTTGAAAAAATTCTGAGTTTCAGAAACTTTGTAGAGAAAATAAATGAGGCAAAATGGCAAACAGGTCTTCTTACAAATCGTAGCAGGTACTCGGGTGGGCATGAGTAGCTATTTAGTTTTATCTCTTAGAAATGCCTTCATTCTCACAGACGAGTATGGCATTAATTAATCGACCTCGTAGGAATGGAAAGTTTGATTGGCCTAGGCGAGTATCCATCCGGGATTTGAACCCGTGACCATGCTTGTGAGATAGTGCGCCATGGCCACTACGTCATCTCTAACGTAGTCGGATGGACATGGATGGCTCAATAGAAATCGCTCTTCAAGGAGGTTACTCGAATTTATTCCTTTTTAGCCGACTTTAATTCCGACGGTGGACCGCTTGCCTCGTCTTCGAAACAATCCCTTCCAATCTATTGATATCAGTGGACCTACTGTAATCAGCTTGCCGATTCCACCCAACATTGACGAAAAGTTGGAAAGGCGCCGTTGAGACGAGACGTGCTTTATTTGTTGTAACAACTTTGTTTACCCTCAGTTGTTTATTCCATGTACATATTGTAGGAGTACACCCTTAATTATTGAATGCAATGTTTGGCAAAGTTTTTCAAATAAAACATATATACGTCCATTATGAAGCAAATGCAAGTTGTTCTCTATAAAAACACGCTCAACTTTTAAAATTAGGGAGTCTGTCCCTGTGGGAACGAGAGGCTATGGGTATAGGTTTGTCTAACCAGGTCGGAGGCATTGTTTATGCCTATATAAGGCCTCCTTGTCTACAATTCATCTTTCATATTTTTTGAGCGATTGACGGGCAGTTAAGTAGGCTTATATTTGCCACGTAGCGTCCAAGTGAAGAGAATGAAACTTTAGATTCGCAGGATACGCCGCGCTTTCCGCATCTGACGCATATCGAGTAAGTCAAAAGTGTAGGTGGCGCAATCTGGAGCAAATTGATCATAAAATCGAGCTAAAGGAAATTGTCCATGCCCAAAAATCCTATCAGGTTTCGCTTCTCCAAAGCGAAAAGAGAAAAGCAAATAACCCAGCTTTTTGGTGTTATAGTGTTCTGGAATGAGCTCCTATATCCGACATCCTCTTAGAATCGTTGTGGCTTTTGAATGCGTACGTGTCCTATACAATGATTTGCGATGACGACGAGTGGTTGCCAATTATGCGCCCCTTTGATATGGGAGGCTTGGTTGGTTTTGACGAGGGTCGTGGCCGGATTCGGTCCCGCGCCGTACATGTGATAGAGTGCCACTTGCCACGGCGCCACCACCACCCTTTAGAGTCAAATAAGTTTCAGATCAACGTTTTAGGGACATAGCAAGTGTTCTGTGGGCTTGAACCTTATAAAAGAAGGAGATTTTGCTTCTCAAGACTTTTACTCTTGACTTCGCCCATTCGCAAAACCATGTTCATCAAGCGTAAATAACAAAAGGCTCCAGAAAGCAGGCGTGACCAAGAAAGCCTTGCGACTTGTACTTTTCCAGTATCGAAGGAGCATACAAATTGGCAAAATGACCGAATGAATACGTTCCGAGCTCATAGGAGAGGTCCCAATCAAAGATTCTCTGATCGGGACTCTTCCTATGAGCTCGGAACGTATTCATTCGGTCACTTTCAGGTGAAAGAACAAAGAATCCCTCCTCGTGTTCTCGGTGCTACAAAGCAATTATGTTTATCCTCAGCACCTGTTGCCTGCATCCACCTGCTCGGCCCGCTACGTTTGGCGAAAACCAAAGTCAACGGAGGATGCCTATACCGGTAGAAATCTATTGGTTGCCGACTACGTTCAACGAATCGGGCTTTTGAAGAAAATCGAAGCTCACCGTCCCAGAATGCGGAGAGACCAAATTAAAAATCGCTGGACTGAGCCCTCTTGTGGATTTATTGTCATTTGTTGGTGTGTTGGTGGTATAAGAAACAGCCAAAATTTATGGCCTAGCAGATGGGACTGCGGATGAATACTCTAGTTTGTAAACTCATCATAAATTTGTGAAAGCCTGTAAAAAGCAGTGGCTTCAACTAAGCACGATAGTGGCGGAAGGCGATATCTGTTCGCTAATGGGACACCTAAACAAGTTTCACCAGAGCCGAACTCCTAGGTTGAGGGCTGTGAAGTCGTGCTCCAACTCAGCCCTGGTTGCTGTTGTCTATCATATAAATGACGGGTAGTCTAGTACATCCCACGATCGCACTAATCAGTCTTGAATGTTTTATTTTTGGGAGGAGACGATGTAGTGGGAAGTAGCGCACTAGCTCACATGGTCACGGGTTCAAATCCTCTTAGAACTGATACGTATGTATGCCAACCAGGCCTTTCATCCCTCCGGGGTCGGGGTAGGTTGATTGGTATCAGAATGGTTTGAGAGCTGACCTGTGACTTGGGATTTGTGCATCGGCTGGCCATCACAGTTCATTGTAAAGGCCACACACTTATTCAAGTCACGATTTCGAGTGCAATCCGACTGCGAGGCGCATCCCTACTATGCAATTAATTAGTGCAAAAGTCTTAGGGTTAGATTTTGTATTATCATTTACTATTTATTTTTATTACTCATTTCCCTCAATGAAACAAATGCTTTATTGGATAGAGTGATCAAGATAATCACTGCGCAAAAGCTCTTGAATGCTTCCTTCAATCGTCCGTTCCTCTATTAGGCTTTTCAGTTGATGTCGGAAGAAGTAGCTCTATATAGTGCTTTTCATGCAATAGCTCATATTGCACTGCACCTACCCACTGCACTTGTTTTTTTACTGCTTCCTCATCCTTTTTCGGTAATGTGTTTACGCAGACGTTAGTGAAGGAGGGAGGTGATGGGGTCGAAGAGTGGGAATTAGATTTCCGAATTTGCCCTTTAGCCATGTTTTCTATCTTGTCGTTCCGAATTCTCCCTGAATTGCCCCAATTAGGAGACGCGTTTCGTTTCGCTGAGTCCTTCGGGTTTACTTACTCCCCACTCCTGAGGTA
The DNA here is from genome assembly GCA_900617895.1 of Haemonchus placei. Taxonomy (NCBI): domain Eukaryota; kingdom Metazoa; phylum Nematoda; class Chromadorea; order Rhabditida; family Trichostrongylidae; genus Haemonchus; species Haemonchus placei. Next base: position 480 of record UZAF01018492.1, on the reverse strand, counting down.
TGACTGCCTTCCTTGGAAAGGCAGGAAAATTACAGGAAGTTGAAAAGGACGGGCCGATGGGAGAAGGTCATCTTAAATTCGAGAGATAATTTGAACAAGGGGTGCAAAAAGAACAGAAAAGGTAGCATCTGAATTATGAAGAAGTACGTCTGTGTGTGTTTAGAACAGTAATTCCAAGATTTATAACTTTCTAGGGCCAGCGTTTCGTTAAATTCACGTTGTCCCAAGCCTGAAAGTCGGAAAACCATTTGACACTGATTCTCTTATAAGGCCAGATGAACCCAAGATACATAGCTCAAACTACAATGAGTAACCCTTTATAACTCCATTTTGACCACACCGTGAATCAAAGTAAGTATTCAACGCTAGCCCAGGTCAATCCATTTATCATTAGAGGCTTCACCCTACTTGGCTTGCTTTCTGAAATGTATTTTACACTATGGAATACGAAATCTATCTCGTTTGGGGAGAGGGGGGGGG
>UZAF01018491.1:10877-27603 GCA_900617895.1 Haemonchus placei | reverse complement strand
CATTTAAACTTCATACATATCAAGAAGCCAGTGGAAAAATTTGACGAGGTTTCAGAGGTTTAAGGAGTAGGCATTTGCGAAACGCTGAAGCGGTACAGTTGCATACCGCAATAACTTGAGGAGATCATCAGCTAATCTAATAAAACGATTGCGATATAGGTGCGAGCAGTGGTAATCATATAAGCTGAACAATCTTCGAAAAGCACAAGCAACAAATTATTTTGCCCTCTCATGCGACGCGATTGTGTGATATAATAAAAGNTGCTGAAGAACCTTACATTCAAGCCCTTGGAGTGCAGTTTTGACGACTTGGGCAACATGAGGCTGGCCTTGTCGTGGAGCAAGATGACTTGACCTTGTCTATCGGGTCTTTTGAGCCGAATAGCCTCATTTACACGGTATAACTGGGCAATGTAGGCCTCTTTGTTGACAGTGGCATTTCGTTCGGGCACTTCCCAGTGCACCATGAAAATTCGATACGAGAAGCGCTGTTTGTGACCATGTTCTGCTCGGTGGCGGGCGAGATGAAGGCGTTGATTGAAGGTGGCAAGAGATTGTCAATGCACTTGCGTTCATACTTTCAGCCAATTCATGAGTTGTTTGGTGTTTGTTTGTTTCGAATTATGCAAGTCGTCCGCTTCGAGGCGTGTCTTCAAGGTCAAGGTCGCCATTTTTAAACTTTGCGAACCATTTTTGTGCAGTAGACACACCTAAAACACCTTCCCCGTAAACACTGCATATGCTCCAAGCGGCTTTGGCTGCTTTTTGACCTCGATGAGAGGCAAAGAAAAGCAGATGTCGAAAATGCTGACTTTCCTTCCTGTATATCACATTTTTGAGCCAGAAAAAAGGCTCAGTACAGTACAATTAAATTATCGAAAAAAATTAAACAGTTTTGTAGAGGAGGATGAGCTCCCTCGAATGAATGCATACACTTTTCTAAAAAACAAAACAAATCGTTGTAAAATAACTCCAACGCAAAACTCTACGGGCTTATGTTACGACCTAATAGGATAAGCTCGGATAAGCTTCCGGATGGACAACTCATGACTAAAAAAACAGCAATGAGAATAGCTAGTAGTGATCTTCGTTCATTTAAACTTCATACATATCAAGAAGCCAGTGGAAAATTTTGACGAGGCTTCAGAGGTTCAAGGAGTAGGCATTTGCGAAATGCTGAAGCGGTACAGTTGCATACCGCAAGAACTTGAGGAGATCATCAATAAAGCGATTGCGATATAGGTGCGAGCACTGGTAATCATATAAGCTGAACAATTTTCGAAAAGCACAAGCAATAAATTATTTGGCCCTCTCATGCGACGCGATTGTGTGATATAATAAAAGGTTTCCATGCAAATTGAAGAGTTGTTCCCAAAAGCATATAAAGTTTCTAGCCATACAGCCATAAGACCGCAAGGAGAGCTGAGTGAAACTTATAGAAAAAAAAGGGAATTGTTAAAGTCTGAGCCTGTTGCTACCACCTCGGAGTAACACCGATAATATATAAAAGGATAATCTTGAAGTTGCTTCAGTCTTATTAGAAGATGACCGAAGAAAAAACGAACCATTAGGTACGGAATGACACCGAGTAATCGAGTGAGTCTCATCATCTGCTCCGAAGGGCTGAGATCAGGTCGAGTTGCCACCACGTACTCGGAGAGCAGGGCTGAGTACTTTCTTCGTGCTCTGAGCACGATGCCCGAACCAACGTCCGTCAAGTTAATCACTGAAAACGTACAAATTCTGCATCGATAAGAGATAAGGAGTTCAAAACATTTTGCAGATTAGAACGGATCAACCTAGTCAAAGCAAACTACACAACGCATAACAAGGTAGGTCTCAGAAAGAAGAGTTTCTGTGTAGACTCCATTCCTCGCAGGGTACACAGATCACTGAATCTGTCCTCTCTCTCCGACAGATATCCTCAGAAACCTTAGTTCAGGTATCTCGAAGACATGAGAGTTGGGCCAAGCTAATATTAATGAAAAACAGTAAGCAGAAGGTTGGTGATTCGCTTACGGAACCTCAGTCTCGGACGTGACTCCAGCCCATACTTGTGCTGTTCGAGTCTAGCCAAAGGCTGTAGTTTTGTCCACAAATCGCCGTACTTGTGAGACTTTCGCGACGCGTACTGTGGCGATAAAACAGCAGTCAACAAAACATCAAGTCAAAGTAAGCAAAAAGGCTCTTGAAATTGGCTAACTCACGTGGTCGCCTGACGCCGTCATTGCGAGCCTAATAACCACGATAAAAGGGTAGAATTTGGGACGGTAATCGGTCCCTCCAGAGGGATGCGCCCACGCATTCGACCTCCATTCAGAATCGCAGTGGCGTATTGAATGCGTCTGTAGCCTATACAATGACTTGAGGTGACCAGCCGATATGCAAGTTAGTGTTTGTATCCCCTCCCAGGCGGGTCTGGTAGAAATCAAACGACCCCGGAATGATGGAAGGTTTGGTTGGCTTAGGCGGATATTGATACATTATCCGAACCAGTGCCCATGCGTGTTTGAAGGGCGCCACTTGCCACTGCATCTAGTTCGCCCTAATAATCACGATAGCACGCCCAGTTCTTTTTGTACCTGAATACACCTATAATATTCCAATGATTTCAATATCATTGTTGAGGAACAAGGATTGATGATGCTTTTCTGCTCATTATTACCACTTTGCCGACAATGGCAGCTACCGATGGGTGCCACTGTCACCTGCGCGTGGGCCAACGGGACCCAATGTTGTGTACCACCATGATTTTTGTTTCTATGCAGGTTTGAAAATTTCTCCAATATTTTCACTCTTATTAACAATCTTCAAAGTACCAGTATTCAGCTTGGTCACCAGGAATGTTTCAAATGAGCTTATTTATTATGAACATATATAGATATATAGCCATGGGGAGAGTAGTGAGAAAAACCCAGGTTCCTTGGCATGATTTGTACACGTCCTGGAAGCATTGTAGACACCATAACCCCTCATTTCGATTTTATGACTGCCGAGTTGGTTTCAGCATTTCAGTGACCAAGGATAAATTAAACCTGAAGGAGTTAGAATACTACACGAGTTCCTACTACTAATTCCTAGATTCAATCCTACCGTGCTTCTCAATCCGAACATTTTTCTAAGCCTTAATTGTATTACCTGTATCACCTGTTGTACCTTTGATCGTCGCTTTCCTCCAGCGGGAGCCAGTAACGCCTCCACTTGTCCTTTTCACGAGCCGGAGTGGACCAGTAAATCGTACTTCAGAGACACGAGGCCCAGCATTCCTTTCGTTCATTGCTTCCGTGAAGAGAATGACCATCTCATTGGTAGCCTTCCTGCTGTTCGTTTGACGTCCCGAAGGATCTATTCAGTAATCGCCCCGGTCCATCAATATGTCGCATATCGTGCCCGACCTCAGCAGCATCCCTGATCTTCGTTCGATAGTGAAGCTCTTAACTCTGGATTCCTTTCTCTACTCGCGTGTATGGGGAAATTCCTAGCATCAACCTTTCCACATCGCATTGAATGGCGCTAACTGCTCCCCCATCCTGCTTCCTTAGAGCCCAAGTCTCTGAGGCGTATGTCAAAGTAGGAACATCCGCAGTATCGAAAAGGTGAGTGCGATGCTGGATGTTTTCTGTCCTCTTCACTATTCCCTCGATATTCTTGAGTGGTCCCCACGCGGCGCGTTTTCTTCTGCACAGCACCGGAGCTGGGTCGTTCATCATGTTGACTTCCCGACCTAGGTACACATAGCTAGAGCATTCGGAGATATTCGCTCCGTTCACCGTGATAGGAGTATCAGTTACCAATCCGTTTTTCATGAACATCGTCTTCGTCAAGCTCAATCTCTACAGATCTTTCCACAAGCACTGTCAAACTCGGCCGGCATTCGTACAGCGTGCTCGATGTTCTGTGTTATGACCACGATGTCGTCTGCAAGGCGGAGTTGATGTAGGTAGCGGCCTTCACTCGCATGTCTTCCCATTTTAAATGACGCATGATATTTTCAAGAGTGGCGCTGAAAGTACGGACGAAGTGGTAGCGCCCTGCCGGACACCTCCCTTTACGTTGATGATGACTTTTTTATACAGTGGCGAGATTCTGGTTGTGAACTTATTGTAGAACTCACAAAGCGCCCTTATATGTTGAGTAGGAACACATTTGCTGCCCAGAGCTTCAATTACTGCTTCTGTCTCGACTTACCAAAGGCTTTCTTCAAATCGATGACCATAAGACATAGAAGCGTTTTGTACTTTCGCAATACTTCAGTGAGCCTTGTGGTAGTGTGGACATGATCGATTGTATTGAACTCTTCCCCGAGCCTGATTGCTAGTATGGCTGTCCTTCATGTAACATTCTGAAAAACTTGTTCAGGATGACACACATGAAGAGTTTGTAGATTACAGACAGCAGGCAGATAACGTGACACTTGCCAATATCGTTCGTATCTCCCTTCTGGTACAGCCGTTGGGATCTCTCTTCTTGTACAGCAACATAGTCTTGCTGGTTTTCCACGACGTGGGCCTTTTGCATTCCGTCAGGTGCCGCGTGAAGAGCCCGGCTAATTTGATCCTATCGGGACCGGGCGCCGTACCATTCTTCGTCGACGTGATGGCATGTCCAATTTCGGAGAGGAGAACCGAAGGAGCGATATATTCGTCTTGCTTAGGACGGTGGGTAGGCAGGTAGACGTGGCTGTCGGAGAGATCTGAGTAGAAATCATAGATAACCTTTTCCATTGCCCTTCGAGATGCAGTAACTGTTCCGTCAGAACAACGAAAGGAAGTCATCTTGATCTTGTAATCGGCGAAGCTCCGCCGGGCTTCGCGAGTGCTTTTTTCAGCCTCGACGGCCTCGATTATAAGTGCTGCTCTTCTTCCTTTCAGGTCTTCCTTTATCGATTCTCTGTATAGCTCTGCAAGTTCGGACGTTTGCTGATGATTGCCTACGGCTCGCGCGATTCCACGCTTCAGTATCAGCTACTAAAGTCTTCCACTGGTTTGTCAACTTTAGAAATAACTTCCGTATACCAAAAGGATCAAGATCTTGTTTCATCCATTATACGCAATCAAGTGTGTTACTCATTTGCCAGTAGTACAGTTAATTACACATAGAGGATAGAACAAGATCTTGATCATTTTCATAAAAAGGGGCGTGGTCCAATATCACATTTGGTACTAGTACGGGGGAGAGGATGGGAATGGCAGGCAGCAGGACCGCGTTCCGCATACAACAGGGGGGGCCTGCGCTCAAAAGTCTTCGGTGAAATGCTTTGACGCTTTTTCGTTCATAACTTCTTTCTTAGTGGACTGAATCACGCAAAATTTGGATATGTTCAACTAGAGAACTAGAGCATATTTCACCCTATCCAACACTATTTGAGTGCAAAGCTACAATATCCACAGATAGAGCAGGTCTATTGCGGCAGCAGATTTTGCTAAAAGTAAAGTTGTTGACGTCTGCACTTATTCGCACCTTATGTGCTTTTTTCTCATCTGTTGTGTTCGGCATTACCGCTCGTACACTTTAGACATGACAAAAACGAAAGTGATTCTAGAAGGACCATCACCTGTATTTTGAGACAATTTTGAATTCATGCTCTTGGGAATATCTGGAACATGATCATATTACAGGTAATAGTGGTAACTATTCACAATACACCCACGCTCCAAATATAGAGATTTCGCACGACTAGATCCAGTAGGAAAGGAGTTACGACTGAAAAGTAAAGCTGAAGAAGCATTTCACCGAAGACTTTTGCGCTTAAGCTTGTCTTTCCCTAAGCGCTTGAGCACAGCTTTCCGTATTTCATTCGTTTTACAGTGGAACTGATTTAGAACCTTAATCGACTCTATCACTGCACTTACCCTTCTTGTCGAATCGGAACTAACAGGGAGTCATGGCTATACTGTAAAAAAACAAGGTGTTAGGGGTCGAATGCTCTCTGAAACCTTTCCTTTCGTCGGCCTTCCCATCCTGCCGTCAGTATTCACACCCTGCCTCCTCCTACTAGTTTTGAACTCTCCATGTCTACGGAAACACTAGTTATGAATTTCTATTCAAGCCCCGCCCACGGACCCACTGTCGGCCGGGTCTGGTCCTGCAACCAACAGTAGGGGTTCCCATCCTGCCACCTGTACTCCTACCAAGTTTGACCGCTTCAGGTCCACGGGGATAGAAGTTATGATTTTCCGGTTAAAAACACACACACTCGCACACACACAGACACGCACACCAACAGACACACTTAGCGCGTTATATGTAGTAGGATAACACATTTATAATGTCTTGTCGTAACAGTGTGTTGGCTTTGAAGATAGATTTTTACCTCCAGAGAAAATCAAGATAGTTTTTAGAAGCGCATATTCCTCTGCAGTGATCTGAATTTCCTGGAAAACTGCGGCGACGTTAGTGTGAAGATATTCCACCAGATCTTCAAGGAACTCGTCCAACCTGGTTGGAAGTAAAATAGGGAAATAGTCGATAGATGATAAGGAAGTAGTTATAAGTCCTTCAAATGAGCTCACTCATTATGCCCTCTTTTTTGAGATAATGGGTATTTGAATCCGTGTGGAAAAAGAATCCCTTTATAGTTGTTCAGATATGCATTATAAACCATCATTAGTAGAATAACGCCACTACAATTTGTACTGCAGACAGAAAGCTGAAATTGGCATCCATAACTTCTTCTTTTTATTAACAACAGAGCTTCTTAAAGTAACCAAAATGAACGACTTCAACTTTTTTTACGACTGATGAGAGTATTTGTTACCCGATCTTTCATTTCGAGAAGGTTCAGCTCTGGGCTAACAGTAACGAAATCGGCAAAGTGGGTGATAGAACGGCAATACCCTTGCTTGTGTACGCCCACATTGTTGTCTCGCTCGAAAAATGGGTCCTCATTCCATCCGATCTAAAAAAGAAACCATCTTGCTTCACTTCATACTCATATTTGCTGGGTGTTCTAACCGGTGTTCTTTCGCAGCAAATAAGCGGTCTCTCGAGCACTTCTGAAAGTGACATGTCCAGCGAGCACTCAAATGGTCCCCGAGAGGAGTCGCTATTGTCGCACAACCTAAACGAAGATGATCAGAGAGGGATTTACGAAAAAAAANCTTTTTTTACGGCTGATGAGAGTATTTGTTACCCGATCTTTCACTTCGAGAAGGTTCAGCTCTGGGCTAACAGTAACGAAATCGGCAAAGTGGGTGATAGAACGGCAATACCCTTGCTTATGTACGCCCGCATTGTTGTCTCGCTCGAAAAATGGGTCCTCATTCCATCCGATCTAAAAAAGAAACTATCTTGCTTCACGTCATACTCATATTTGATGGGTGTTCTAACCGGTGTTCTTTCGCAGCAAATAAGCGGTCTCTCGAGCACTTCTGAAAGTGACATGTCCAGCGAGCACTCAAATGGTCCCCGAGAGGAGTCGCTATTGTCGCACAACCTAAAATAACGAAGATGATCAGAGAGGGATTTACGAAAAAATAGTGAATCCTTCTGCGTTGTCCAAAAGAGCTAGTGTCTGTGTCTGTGTCTGTCTGTCTGTCTTATGTGTTATTTTACTACGATTGGGTCGAGTTTGAAGGGCGATGAAAGAAAGAAAATTTCCCAAAGTAGGCGGAGGTTAAGATTGAATTTAACAATGGAAATAGGGAGACCCTTTTGCGATGAGCAAGAGTTCCCCGCAATGAGCGGTGCTTTGTGTATGAATTCTCAACTCGACCTCACCATAACATATACGCCAGAAATAACTTTTCAGAAATCTACATCTCCAGAAAAGGGTAATATTGGACACTCAAACCATTACGCCTTTCTCGGCCTTGGGATTTTGACGTTGCGTTGGGAGCCAAGAGATTGTGAATGGTCGTTGGCTGGAATAGATGTTATCGTTTATGAAAACTAAGGACAAGTGAGCAGTACCCTTTTCATACAACTTGTTAATAGGTTTGTTTTTAAATGAAAAAGCTAGTCCATTGGCTAGTCTATCAGCCTACCTTTGACTAAGTAGTAAAGCGGAACAAATGCTTAGCGATCCCTGTTGATAGACACAATAACTGGCTCTCTGAACTAGTCTGATGTGTACGCAAGAAGCACTAATCAATGTGAGCGAAACGATGGATAAAGGTTCAAATGATTTGCCGTCATCCGATCCAGCTGTAGGAAAGGTTCCCCACACCTCTTGCATTCATATCACGTAAGCCCTACAAACCAAAAGTGGAATCAAACATGAATCAAACCTCATGACCTGGAACAGAATGGGTCTTTAGTAGAACGCGTTATCCCTTTCACCACAGTTGGATATAGTTTTGAAGTAAAAGTATAACGTACTCACACCATATCACGGTAATCATCGAAGACATGCTTTCTTACCTTTCAATGTGGGATTCAAAATACGTTACCTGATCTGAGAAGGGAATTTTGTGCTTGTTTAACTACATTTCATTACTTCATTATTTTGTATATCACCAGAGTCTCATGCCTCCCGTCCTCATTCTCTTCTCTGTCCGATCTGACAAATCCAAGATGGAAAACGTGGAGAATGGGACTCGAGCTTAGAAATTGGTCGAGCATTTGGTCTCTCTACCTCTTCGAGTTATATCGTGCAGATGTATGGCCCGCTTCCATCTGTAGTCCCGCGGAGTGGGGGTCGACCACTAAAAAATCTAAAATGCTCACCCTAGTTGTAAAAAATAACGGAATAAACGCAAACTGGGTCTTTTTCGCCTTTTCTTTATGCCTAGATTAATTTTCACTTTTCAATGAAGAATGATACGTAGCTCGACCCAGCTCGTCGAGCTCCACTTACTGGTTAATTTAAAATTCGAAAACTTGGTCCATCAATGTTCCACACAACACCAGCAACGATGCGAGTGGCATCCGAGTGATCCGGTAATGGGGCTCCAACTATGCCCTAGCTTTTGAGTTTTTGGACCCGGCAGCGTTCTTTCTGTTACCCTTGGGGAACTGGGTAATCCTCAAGGAAATTCGAGGAACCATTGTTATCGGGAACTGTGACTTTAGACCAAAGTGGCTTTTCGAACTGAAAAATAGCAAATATGCGGTCATCTCTGGCACACTTTTCTATAACTTGCAAATTGTATGTTTGAGTTTGGAAAGCAAAGCGATTTTTCGGCACGTGAAAATATTTTTACAGAAAGCACATTTTTATTGCTTTTTCAAGTTAAACTAGAATAATCTTTTCAAACTTTGTGATCAATCACGGCTAGCCGCCTCAAATTGCAGGAAACTCAACTCTTTTTGCCATATGAAGTAAAAATCTGAATACCGATACAGCTGAAACCCATTTTCAAAAAGCTACTCAGTAATATCATTGAATGAATCACACTTCGGATTAACACACTTAGACCAATGTTCTTCCCTACTCCTTCACTCGGCCATCCTATTAGCCATGTAGCTGCAACATATGAATTGATTGCTTGCTTCGATGTGCGCCATCATGGAACATTCCCAGAAAGTTGCACTTGTAATGGAATGTGTACAACCCTTATATGCAACTGTTTCCAATAAACCAGATCACTTTGTAGAACAAGTTAATTCGTTTATACCAGTGTCAGGTCATATCTTCGAATTTTATTCCATGAATTGGCAGTCGTATTTCTGTCGAATCGGTATCATATCCACTTTATAGATTTCTGTGAATCAAGTGATGCGCCGTCTCTCTACAGAGCTGGATGGTTCATATTAATGTGCAAGTATTCGAAGATACAAACTTATTTCCACCTGTTCTATATACCTGCTACTGCGAGCAGGGCAACGCTTACTGCTTTTGGCTTGCCCATACAACATTTTTGTGAATCTACTGTACTAAATTATGCACAACAGCTTTGAACGACTTACCAGCTTTTACCAGCTGCCTTGCCACATGCTTTCGTCTTTACCGTCAGATATCAACTTGTGTAGTCCGTGAGTTCTCGCCAACGTTTTCTGCTGCTCGACGGAACTTCGTAAGATGGAAGGCCGCAGGACAGAGCCTCGTCCCTTTACAGGGGTAGGAGCGCTAACCAAAATCGCCCGTCAAGAGTGTTCAAATTTGGTAGGAGTGCTGGCGGCAGGATGAGAACGCTGACGATAGGTGTTAGGAAGTGATAGTAGTTCATAGTTTATAGCAGGACAAGAAACGGGAAGCGAAGAAGTATTGTGATCACGAATGCGATCATATGGAAAGAAACCACTGATATAAACTTTGCTTCATGTAGTGACTCGTAATATAATATAATATAAACATAAGGACCGAACTGTACACGTTGGTAAATCGCATGATTAACTGTTAACACAAATAGGCAATAAAAATAAGGAAAAGAATGCTAAGTGACTTCTAGGTGAGAATAAGTGAGGACAAGGGTTAAAACCAAAAAAGCTACTAAACATGAACGATTGCATCATAGCGAACTTTAGTGACGTAATTAAGAGCAGCATTGCCTGATGTCGGGCATAATGGCGTATGTGAGTATAGAGTACTGTGCGAGAAGCGTTAAGCGGCGGTGCTCCTCGCGTGGTTTAACCGTGACGAAGATCATGCAACCGTGCAGCCAACCGGTACGACGTACGATGATGAACTGACAGGTAGTTGGCACTGAAAGGTTTGTTCTCTTGCCTTCTCGGAGCTTCTGCACGATTTCAGCACCAGCGGTCTCCCTGCACCTTGGCCGTGGGGCAGATTTGCTCGAGGCGGGAAAGTCACGAGATAGAGGGTGTGGGTTAGAAGGGAACGTAAATGTTCGGTGATAGAAGTTGATAACAACTGTTAGGAATTGGTAACGAGATATAGTAGGCGAGGGCCACTAGGCCTGCAAAGTCCTTGGTGTTGACAGTAAAGCCTTGACAATTCAATAGGTGATGTGGGATGTGACGGAGTTGTAAGTATTCTGTGACAAGAACTGATGACAACTGTTAAGAGCTGATAAGAGATACCAGGAAGCGGAGGCCAAGCACCAAGCAAACCCCCAGAAAAAAATCAGTTCGGTAGCGAAGGTGTGGCTTTGAATTTTTGGTATACTTCATTCGATAAGACGGGATGGTGAAGTACTGTGACAAAGGTAGTGGTAAGTGCAGTAACTGCGATCGGTTAAACCGATGGAAGGTTTTCATCATGAATAGATTAGAGTTTGGTTTATTCATTGCTGTTAGATTACGACACTGCCCAGCAAGCTTTGTGACTCATTGTCAGTAATAGATCAGGATTTCTGTTTGCTTCGTTATCCTTTGCGACAAAATTTATCGACCGCAAATAACTTCGTAATCTCAGATGATGATATATCCGTGCGAGAGAGGTTTTCTTGATAACGACATCTGATGATGGTGTTTTTACCAACCGACCACATTCGTGAGTGCTTCCAAAGCCTTGTTACAAAAAAATTTCACTCCCAATGAGTAAATATTGTTGAGATGAAGACCAACAGATCGACCCTAGTCCTGTGATCATAGACAGAACCATCGGAACACATTAAATGTTACTTCCACTGCCCTATAGGCCCTGTTTCCAATTTCTTGTGCAGGAAAGTATTTCAAAGAGTGGCGAGTCAGCCGGAGTGGCGAGTTTGCCGATTATAACAATTTTCATACAAAAGAGGAAAGCCACGGGAAGCTAAACGCGAGCGAAAATTATTACGGAGGAGGGAGGAGAGAGAGCGAAACGGGCAGTTTTAGTAAGAGTACTAAATGGGGATGCACTAAATGGGGTTGTGAATTGAGATATAATACATACCACACAAACACATAGCCCACACACACGCACGCACACCAGTACATATGTACAAGCACAGGCACGCATGCACAGTGGTGTAGGTCATCTGCAAGTAGTTTCCCATGTCAACTCGATCTGCTGCCATTGGCTGGTAAAAACAATTTCCTCTGTTTGATAACATTAACACTGCCTACTATCACTGCTAGTGTCTCAGAATAGTGTTCGTCGTTTACCCTTTAATTTCAATTCATTGTCTACCTTTCTATAACCACGAGCATCTTCGCAAAGTCAATGGCTTTCGAAGCGCTTTTAAGGTCGTTGATGAAGTGGATACCAATACTGGTTGAATAGAGCTGCTCGTTCTGAAAACAGTGCATAAGCCATATACCAGGCACTTGCGGGCATTTACCTTTTGTAAATTGCAACTTCCATGAGGCGTATACGGTACCATTGACTGGTTGTATTTTCCGACATTCGAGCTCCTTTTTAGTCGACCAACATCTGCGAACAAAATTTTCTTCAGAAAAGAACGCTATTACGATCTTTGAACGCTTGTGTTCCCTTGTTCATTTTCAGCTTTCCTCCTCTTCTGTTCTGTATCTAACTTGTCTTCAGTTTGAGCGACTTGCCTTGCTTGGTCATATTGGCCTGTAGACATTTCATATAACGGCAAGCTCTGCAGGAGTTTCTCGTTTCTGGAATTCTCCATAACAAATTGAGCTTACAAGGGAAGGATCCTAAGTTGAAATGTTCACTTGATGTGAGACCTACACAACAGTTACGTATATACGTTTTTCTGATTTTCAAATCTGTTTTCCAACTTTGCCAAACGATTCTCCGAACGAAGTTATGCAGCAGGTTTAGGCGAGTGCTTGACGCAAACAAACACTCAAGACATGGGAGCAATAGTGCTAACAGCTATGATTTGGAGCAGTGGTAAGCGTGACGCTTCATATGCAAGAGGCCATGGATTGGGTTTGTGAGGTAGTGGTTTTTGCATTTTGCAGTGCGCCTTTCTCAAGAAAGGGAAACCCTTTTGTGCTGATTTTACCACCTTCAGCGGCCTTTTTGATACCTGAGGTGGTTTTGTGCCTATCCAAGTCATTCAATATGGCCACAGCCTCTTTGCACTTCTCATTCACTCTACACTTACAGTATGTTCAAATCACGTGCGAAACCGAACAGAATGCATTACATTTCAGTTGTCTCAAAATCACCTGAATGAGTGAGAAGAAACCAGCGGAATGTTGGAACAAAATAGAAATCATTTTAGTTTGGAATTACGGAATGGACGCAATCGGCGGAGATTAGAGTTGCGAGTGTGCCCGCAACGTTGTTATTATGAGCAGCTACGCATGTGGTGATATTTTTGGACATTCTACTGAACAAAAGGAGGCAAACGAAGCATAGATGAGACTTTCACCAATCTTGGTTGCTTTTGTTGATTATAACTGCATGACTTTCCAAAAGTGCTCAAGAGTCTACAACAGCAATATGGATATTGGTGAGTGCCATTCTATTTTGAAGTGCTTGCTCATAGTGAGCGTTCTAGACACTCGCACCTCCAAATCCATGCGAGTAAGAGCACCTGCTACAAAATCGCGCTAGTACTTTTTGTCAAAATTAGGTCTGTAAACGTAAAGTAATACAGGATATCTGTCAAATAGCTTGGAACAACAACAACGCGTGGCAGGCAAGACACGTCACGAAGGCAAGACATAGCCGTGAAAAAGAGGCATCTATCAGAATCTGACCGCACGACCCTTCCCACTCCTATCTAGCTTCTTTAAGCTAAAAATTGCGCGTGTGCATTTCCATCATGGATCCCACAACGAAAGTGATTAATGTAGGTAGGCAATGATTTAATAGTGACTTGATTCAGGTAGGAGCCGAATCACCTCGAGCATCAAAAAGGTCGCTGAAAGTGATACAATTAGCATACAAAAGCTTTCCCGTTCTTGATGAAAACGCCAGCGGAATGCAAAAACCACATCCCTTAAAGAACTCGCCCTATGGACTCATGCATATGAAGCGACACGCTTACCACTGCTCCAAATCCCACTTTTAGCTGCTTCCATGTCTTAAGTGCTTGTTTGCGTCAGGCATTACCTAAAACCACCTTCATAACATCATTCGAAGAGTCGCTTGGCGAATTTGGAGAGCAGGTTTGAAATCGGCGTCTATAAATACGTGCAGTAGTTTAAGTCTTATTTCGAACGGCCTCTTCGACCTAGAATCCTTCCCTTGATAGATGAAGCCAATATTTTTCAAGAACCGCAAAAAAAAACTATGCAACCACATCCTTCACGACTTCTGAAAAAAAACTGAAATTAGTGTAGGATCGGCGAAACTGATCCTGTCACTGCGTCTTGTCAACATCTCGCTATTAAAATTACTCTGAGTTACACATTCCCATAGAAGTCCGGATGCGGCAGCAGGTGAAGGAGAGGCATTTGTTGTTACCTTGAGATATAAGGATAGGAGCGATATATCACCTTTGCTTATGATACAATTACCATTCTTTTCGCACAGAAGTTGTACGTTTTTTTGAACGGTGCGAATAAAGAAAATTCTGCAGCTCCTGAAGTAGAATAATGATCGGTAAACAACATGCGATACGCCTTTCCTTAAAAATTTTTTTTACAGGCCAAATTGCCAAATATTCAGACATAGTCACCTGAGGTTGGCGAGTTATTTACAAAACTTCGTCCTCGGACGGGATAGAAACCCCGACTCATGCAATCCAGACACCTTGCCCTTATCCTTTACACTACCAAAACCCCACTAGCCCTCGCCTTCATAAGGACTTGCATATATGCCACCAGTCGGTTCATCCGACTGAAGCCTGTCATCCCTAATTCTTTGACAGAGCTGTTGTAATCGGCTAACTCTCTACTCCTGATTTGGAACAGACAACATTGTCCTGTGCACAACTTCGACACAGGACTAACAGGGCAGTGCAAATGGTATTCAGTGTGGATCGATGCGTACGCCTTCAGTTGGATGCCTCGATTTTTGCTCTCATTCTCAAAACGAAATACCACATTAAGATTCAACTGTAATTAACCAAAACATTGGGTGGTACTCGCAAATGTCTCGAGTGATGATAACACCATTATCAGATGTATCAGTGGACCCTTTTCCTCACGAAGTTATCAGTAGTTGAAAATTCCAGATTACAGGCGGTCGTCTAAGTTTTGTCTATCTCTCATATCTATAAAGCAGTAACTTGTGGTGTCGGTTTATCGGCTTATGTGTTTGTCTGTGTGTCGGCTTGTCGGTTTGCTGGTCTGTCCGTCCGCAAAATTTTTATGATTAGAATAAAGGTAGTGTTATGGAAAACCCAGCTCTTATGTAGATGGCGATGTCCGTTCCTCCAAGGGTGCCACTGGAAACTGCCCATTCTGTGGGCTGAGCTGAACACGGACATTCGAGCGCAGGCAACAGGCCCCCGTGACAGGCCGGCCTAACACCCCCATCACATCAGAAATGTTATAGTCACACATAGAATTCCAATGTAATACTACGGCGTCCGCGGGAGCACTCGCAAGGCCTGGTGAGTGTGAAAAGTACGCGAGGGTCTCCGGTGCAGGGACGGCGGGGGGGGGGCAACTAAGCTAGTCCGAAAGCCACGCAACGTATGGAAGACCCGCGCTGCTACGTTAAATGTCGGCACGTTGACGGGACGCTTGTACGAGTTGGCAGAAGCTCTAGAGCGTCGACGAATTGTTTTGTGTGCCGTGCAGGAAACGAAGTGGTCCTGTTGCAGTCGATGTCTCTGAACGTCTCTGAACGTTTCCGTGACTCGATAATAAGCTTGGAACGCTTCGATGACCGCCTAATGAAGATCGTGCCTGCCATCGAACGTCAAAAATACCATCTCTTCTCAGCGTATGCTCAGCAGACTGGATGCTCCGAGCAAACCAAGGACACGTTCTGGAACTTGCTCGATGAAAAAAGACAGCTGAAGTACCGTTACAAGAAGCCATAGTTGTCGCGGGTGACCTCAACGGGCACGTGGGCGCTGTGAGATATAGCTGCCATGAAGGTTTTGGATTTGGGTCACGTAACTGATGGCGAGCGAATTTTCGACTATTCAGACTCGCATAATCTCGCCACTGTAAACACGAGATTTCGCAAACGTGACTCTCATCTCATCACCCTCTATGGCGTAAATAACAGAACACAAATTGATTTTGTCAATTGTCAATTGTCATTTGTCATGCACCTCGACCAGGGGCTCGTAACAGACGCGAAAACAGTCCCCTAGGAAACGGTCGCAACACAACACCGACCACTGATTTGTACGTTGAAGATCGCCCTGCCGAAACCGAAATTACTAGAAAGGTGTGGGCCAACGAGAATCAAGTGGTGGCGACTGAAGGAGAAGGAAACGGCCATCGTTTCCAGCATTCTTTTACCAACGGTAACGACTGTCGACGATACTCGGAAGAGAGCTGCGGAAGCGATAACCCGGGTTGCGCGGTCGCAGCTCGGCATGACGAAGCGTGGGCGGCGAAAGCTCGATAAGCAAACTTGGCTGTGGACGGACCATGCCAGGGATAGAGCCCTTGAGTAGAAAAAGCAGTACGACGCATTTCTTATCGAAAAGGCGGCTGCCAGTTGGCAACCCTATCAGATAAAAGATAAAAAGAAAGAAGCGAAGAAGGCCGTTGCTTCTAAGAAGGCAGCCCATTATGCCGATCTTATTAAGAAACTCGAGTCTCGTGATGGTAAGCGGTATGTTTGCCGATTCGCAAAGACCCGCAACCGCTAGACCGAAAATATAGAAAAGTTCTTCGACATAAATGACAAGAACGGTCACCTCTTAACAGACCGCAGGCAAACACTGAAACGATGGCGATAGTACTTCGCAAACATCTCGACAGTCGAATTTGCTCATCCCGCCATCCCCTGCGCTTCTCTAGTGTACGGCCCCGTTCAGAAGACAGCCGTGAATGAGACCATTACGGCTTTAAGAAGATGAAATCAGGCAAAGCAGCTGGTCCTGACGACTTAGCGGCGGACTTG
>UZAF01018491.1:0-10224 GCA_900617895.1 Haemonchus placei | reverse complement strand
GTTGTCGTCATGGACACACAGGAGACCTTCAGAAGCCGGCTCCATGGACTCTTCTTTATGCCGATGACGTGATGCTCGCCAGCGAAGACAAAAACGAGCTCGAACAACAGGTGCAAGCCTGGTCCGACCGTGTGGCTATGTTCGGGCTTAGGTTGAATGTCAAAAAGACTGAGTACCTGACCACCAATCCGAGCGAGCTAAGTTCTATCAAGATCATTGGCACTGAGCTCACACGGACAACAACATTCAAGTATCTTGGATTGTCGATTGCGTCTGACGACAGCCTGGTTTTCGAAACGAATTCTCGCGTGAATGCAGCGTGGTCGAAGTGGCGCTCGATGACTGGTATACTCTGCGATAAGAACATGCCTGAGCGTCTCAAATCCAAGATCTACAGAGCTGTCATCCGGCCGGTCGCAATTTACGGCGCTGAATGCTGGCCTGCAACCAAAGAAGTTGAAGCCCGTCTCAGTGTGATGGAGACCAAAATGCTGCGCTGGACAGCCGGAGTAACACGCTTAGACCGTATAAGTAATGACGCCATCAGGGAGCAATTCGTTGTAGCTCCCATTGCCGATAAAATGCGCGAAGCCCGTCTACAATGATATGGTCATGTTCTTCGCGCAAAGAACGACAGTGTCCGTAAGATCGGTTTCAGCTTTGACGTTTCCGGAAAGCGGCCTAGAGGACGTCCAAAGCAGCGGTGGCTCGATACGTTGCACGAAGGCCCTGAAGCGGTTAACATCTACCCCGATCAAGCGTTCAACGTGAGAAGTGGCGTCAACATACCAGAAAGGCGAACCCCGCCTACAAGCACGACAAACGCCGAAGAATGAGAAGAAGAAGATGGAAAACCCAGCTCTTACATTCCATTCTTATATATAGAACAGTAAATCGGTGGGTAAGGTCACGGAGTAGAGCGAGTGCTGAGCAGGGTAGTGAGCAATGTGGAGTCAGGTGAGTGCTTCAATACTGTGATTTCGATCTGTACTGGAATCGTGCTCCGCACTTTGTGCAAAAATTGGAGGTGATAATGTGGTTGGTAGTCCTCTGCTTTACTTTCAACATTGAGCGCTAGAGCGCAATAAAAAAATTAGCTCATTGTCGTGACATTCATGCCTCGCAGAAATGCATGCCCTTGAGTTATCATATGAAGTATACTTAATATCAGTGCATTAATTTCACACATTCGTTCATCAAACCTATCGTTTCCATCGTCCTTCCGCTTCTCGTTACGAGTCCGTTTTTTCATATTCGTCGCTTCAGCCAAACCTCCGTCTATTTGCCGGACTTCTTGTACCTTGTACCTTAAGTCTTCGTCGATCGTGGTCAGCTCGATTTGTGGGCTGGAAGGCCTTAGTCGTACCCGCGTCAGGACTAAAGTAATAAACCTCCGGGCATTCGTAGGTGCATTCAAGTGACCTTCCCGTACGGTGGGCCCCAGAAATCCCACAGCCACGACGATGCGGGGCTCCACCACCGATGCAATCTTCTAGTCCGAGCCCTCAGGCAGAAGCACCACATGGTGCATCGGACCGTAGTTGTATATGCCGAAAGGCATATACAGCTATAGTGATCGAACGCGTCGCGTCAAGATGCACGACATGGGGCATCCCGTCGCGCGCCACTTCCACCCGCCGTCACAGCGCTGTTAGTGAGAAGCGGAACCAGTATTCTTTTAGCCCCTCTTTGCTTGGTGAACCTATTGCTGTCCCAAATTTTACCCGCAATGCACGCGTCCCAGCATTATCAGCCGTGTAAGGCATAGCCGCGGAAAACACGTCGACCGTGGAAGTCATACGACGTAAAAGGCAGCTGACTATTAGGACGAGATAGCAGGCGGCGTGTTCGACGACATGGACGCAAAAGCTCCACAGTTAGTACGTTGGGCCGGATTTCATGAATCGCGGACTTAGAACCATTTTCATCGTTGGAGCCATGACAGCGATTCTTTCAATGTCGATCCAGTGATATAACTCCGGCAGCATTGGGTAAGTCGCGAGCTCACGTGGCTCATGGATAAGAACCACAAACCATGCGTCTGTGGCTTTTATCCATGTTCCACGTGCGACTCGTGCGATCATACTGGGTTTTGTCTCGGCATGGGCAAGGCCCAGTATGATCGTCACGAATCAACCGAGAAGGTCCTACATGCACGTTTGAGTACGCTCTGGAACGTTTTGCGCCACTAGTACCATTCATGTCATTATGTCGTCAAACGTTTATCCCCTTGAGTTACGTCTTGCAAGCCCTTTACCCAGAATACTCTTTCTGTCTGTAAAATCACGCGCTATCATATTGATTTCCCGAATGAGATTCACATGATTTGTATCGTCATGTACTAGCCGTCGATCAACATCTCTATCTTTTACCGTAAACATACAAAGGCGTACACCCTTCTCAATTTAGAAGGTGCCATCTAACGTCATGTCTACCCTATGCGGACAAAAATCTCGTGTTACCACGGCTATTGGTACATTAACCAAGATGATTTCCGCTGTCGATTCTTCCTACTTGACTGCACTTATACTCCAGAAGTTCAACTGCGAAACATTCTTCGCCGTCAAGGAGCAATATCAGCCGCCAAGTTCGCAATGGAGAGAGAGAAAATTGGAAATCCTCAAGGAACTCTACGAGTTATTTTTACTTCACATCCAGACTCAGACAGATCGCGCAACTGTTAGTGAGGACTTCGATCAATTTTGGAATGAAGTGCAAGGCGATAAGCATGAATCTGACGCGCTTGAGACCATCACAGCGTTGGATACACAGCTCATGATGGCTGAAGCCATTGAGGCTTCACTCCGATCTCACCATCAGCTTACCAACAACATCGTGTATGCTACCGCCTCGCTAATCCTATCCACCTCACCTCTTCGCAACACCTCGCCACGAGATCAGTAATCGGATGTTGGCAAAGAACGGCAGCACCATTTTTCGTCTGCGTTAACAGCAACATCTCCTTATACTCCATTCGTACAGCCAATCCAGTTACGCAAGTTGAAACTTTCAGTCTCCTATGGGGATCCTACGCAATATCACGAATTTTGGTGTCGTTACAAGACATCTGTCCATTATAATGATCATTTACCACTTTCTCGTAGGTTCATCTACCTTACTAGCGCTCTTAAAGGCGGTGCCGCGCTTATTGCGCAAGGGTTCGATTCACCTAAACCCGAAAACTACCGTCTTGCAATTCAGGGAATTAAAAAGCGATACCATCGTCCGCAGTTTACGCGTAAACTTTTCCATCATAAGTTAGAGCAGTTACCATCTTCATGTGTTTCAGCCTCGTCACAAAGAGACACTCCACCTCAGGTCCGGTCTCAAATCTTAGAGCTTAATCGTTCTGAGAACACTACTACCTCGTTGTCTCTTATGAAGCTCATCAAGAACAAGTCTTCGCTCGAGATCCACCTGGAGGTAAACAAGCTTGAACAACGCTCCGGTAAGATTTGAACACTTCCAGAGCTCTCAGAGCTTACCGAAGTTATTGAGGAGTTTGAGAAACTAAACGACCATACGATAGGAAAACCTATGTCAACAGAATTCACGGTTAACCCGGTTTTAGTAACCCATTCTGAAACATAATTTCCGGAACCTAGGTACAATCCTGACTTTTGCTGTTTTTGTAGCTCACCGAATCATCGTTCGCTCCGTTGTCACCATCGCATGTCTCCTTCCAATCGTCGTCTCATAGTGAAGGCTCACGTCTTGTATTGGAATTTCCTTGGGAAGGGACACACCAGTTCTCAATGCGGATATCCCGAATGCCGCACTGCTTTGGTAAACATGACCAGGTATTGTGCCTCAAGCGAGATACTGCCTCGCCATTCGACAGGTCGATACGCTATCGTGAAAGTCATCGTACTCAGTTATCAGATTCTTCGCACAGTCGTCAATCGAGAATACCCTCCTTTGACAGGTAAGGCTACTCATCCACTTCGCCTATTCGGCATCTGTTGGAACGTAGCCCTTCTCTGCGAAGAACACGTCGTGCGAAACATGCAACAGTTCGTTTCAACAACCAGTTAGAGATAGTGCTCAGATTGGACACATTATAGCGATAAGAGCGTTACAATACCCACAAGAACAGTCAACATCAGTTCGCTCGACTAGTCAATCCGACGATGAAACAGAACCAGTTGAACAACTTCAACCTATCCAACTCTCGGCTGCAACTAATACAATGGGTAAGTGCACTCTCATGTCAGTTCAAGCCTCGCTCTACAGGGCTAAGAGGAAGAACTAGCCAGTCATTCTCCTTTTGGACACCGCCTCCCAAACCAGCTTCATAGCACATCGTCGATGAACAACAACTGTCAATATACGAGAAAGAGATGTTTACTATCGTTGCATTCGAAGCAATCAAGTCAACGAACGATCAGGCAAAGTTTACAATTTACAGTTACAGTTAGTTTACAGTTTTTTTTTCTTGGACCATCATAAATTGCCACTTTCGCTCATCTAAAATACCAAGAACAAGATTACAGTGCCAACTACTCCGTTACTGCTTCACGCACTAGATGAAAACACTCCAATCATTGGATATTCGACTGGAAACACTCACAGCTCTTTGTCGTGTTACACCAGACATTCTCATAGGGATAGACTACTTCTGGGACATCGTTGCTACCGAAATACCAGTTACTTACCCTCAAGACTAGTTGCCATACCCGTTGTGGACCCACAATCTCAAATTCAAAGTTTTTTCGTTCAGTTTTCTCAGCAATAAGTCATCGCCGCTAATATTATACGACGTCTATACAACACAAAACAGACCCAATATCGCGGCTCGCCAATCTCGATATCATAGAATCACAAGCAATCCAGATCCCCTCTTCGATCAAAACGAGATGCAAGAGTGCTTCAACACTTCAGAAAGACAGGTTTGAACGGATACCTTTACGTGCAGTTTTCTTGGATGTAATCACATCCGAAACTCGAGGATGATCGACGACTAGGGCTCAAGAGACTAGAAAATCAATACAGAACTCTCCACTAACCATAAGCCAAACATCTGGAAGAAGTACGCCGCTACAATAGTTGACTATCATAAACAAGGGTTGATCGAGGAAGTCATGAATATCCAACGTACAACCCAAGAACATACGCATCCCTCATCAAACAGTAGTTAAACAATCGTCTACTACGATGCTTAGAATCGTCTCCGACGCATCGTCTCATTATAAAGGATCGCCAAGCCTACATGATTGTCATTATGCAGGACCATCTCTGCTACCAGACCTTGTTGTAATCCTTCTTCGC
This sequence comes from Haemonchus placei, assembly GCA_900617895.1. Classification (NCBI taxonomy): domain Eukaryota; kingdom Metazoa; phylum Nematoda; class Chromadorea; order Rhabditida; family Trichostrongylidae; genus Haemonchus; species Haemonchus placei. The sequence goes on along the minus strand of UZAF01018491.1, from coordinate 4,956 downwards.
GCTCGTTTGTCACCTTATCTATTCGTTTTAGATGTAGAGAAAGCATTCCTACAGATTTACAGATCGATAAGAGAGACTCTGCAAGATTTCTATGGTTGAAAGATTTTTCGCTTTACACGTGTTCCATTTGGTGAAACTGCATCACCGTTTCTTTTGGCAGCCTCAACACTATACTATCTTCGTCGCGATTCAGCCAATCCATCAAACACAGAGATCGGACTCAACACGACTATCTTCTACTGGGTGCATCTACGGAAGAAGAAGCAATACGTAAGCATACAGAATCTAAATCTCTATTCGTGTCTAGGTATATGATTCTCTGTCAATTTCTCTGTAATTTCACCCTTGTCAATGGAACCATTGCGCCGCAGTGTTCTTCACATATTTTACTGTTAGGCATACAATGGAATACACATTTAGACCAATTAATTATTCCCTTTAGTATACTTCGTCACACAGTAGTTTTTAAACGCACTGCACCTAAAGCGCTCGCTTCGACTTGCGATCCACTAGGTTTACTATTACCATTACTTGCGCCATTTAATGTCTTTCTACAGGAATTATGGTTGAAATCCTAACAGTGGGATGACCCACTTGAACCTCAAGATCGTCAACGTTGGAAACAACTTATACAGGATATCAGGCAACCTATTACATCAATATCTCGTTGTATTATGCCAACAAATCCTACCTCGTTGGAACTCTGCGTAATTGGAGACGCTTCGCAACGTCTATACGCTTCTTGTGTATATCTACTATGTAGAAATAGGTCTACCGTTTCAGTTCAACTTGTAATGGCTGAATCTTGTTAGAACCACGACAGCCAATAACCATGCCACGCATGGAATCACTGGTTACTCTTATAGGTCTACGTCTTGTTAAATTCGTGTATCTACAACTGCACTCAGACATCACAGCAGTTCACGTGTTTGCAGACTCGCAAATCGTTCTTCATTGGATACATTGCAATCGTGTTTGACGCATATTTGTCAATAATCGCATTGCAGGAATACGTTCTCTTTTGGACCACTCTCAATCGGTGAACATCGCTACTCGCTTCCACTACGTCTAATCGAAATCTAATCCAGCAGATTGTGCTTCAAAAGGTATTCCTACTTCAACCTCAGAAAGACACTTTTGGTGGACACGTGCACAGTTTCTTCGCTTACTACAAGCAAGTTGGCCACAAACTGCCCAGTTTTCTTCGCTCCTTTTTTTACATTCCTCAACTTGAACATTCGCCTGATATTCAACGAGAGTATCAGACGCTTACTACGCTCGCTCCATCCTCCTTTTATACTTCGCCTTTTCGTTTTCCCGCTTTCAGTCATTATAACAAACTCGTTCGTTCAACCTCAAACGTTCTTCGCTTTATTCACCGTATGTTATCAAGTACTCGCCCTTTTTCAAATACTACAAACGATCAACATTCGCCCACTTTTACCCACATTTCAGTCGCAGATTTACAGCAGCTGAAGAATTACTCTTCAATCAGCATTAGCGTGAAAGTGAGTCAATTCTCAACCGCTTACCGCTGCTTCGCTTCAATGCTCATCGTTCATCCACCGGACTTATACATTGTCTACGTCGTACAGACAAATGGTCCTCTACCGCTTCTTCGCCAATCCTTCTTACTCTTTCGTGCTCGCTTACTTATCTCATCGTCATGCACATACATCGTACGCAACTTCATTCAGGTGTACATACTACTATAGCTATATTTCACTCATCGTACTGCATTCCATCCATCCGTCATACCGTCGCTAAGATTCATCGTACCTGCATCATATGCATGAAGACCAATGCACTTCCATATCGTCACCCGGACATGCAAAATTTACCAGATGAAAAAGTTGCTAAATCTCGAGTCTTTCAGAACATTGCACTGGACTATCTTGAACCACATCGTTACAAGGTCACCTTTACTACGTCCGCTGGAATTCGGATTTGTCTATTAACATGTATGGCTAGCAATCCATCTTGAACTTGTACTCAACACTACTACTAAAGAATTTCTGTTAGCCTTCCGCCGTTTCGTAGCCATCTAGAGGCACTCCATCACTTATCCTAAGCGATAATGCTACCACGGTTCGTTCGGCAAACAACACATTGCAGAGAGTCATCATACACAACCGTCATTCACCCTCGTTTCTTCTTCTCTTACGAGCCGTCATATTCGATGGAAGTTCATCACACCCCTTTAACCATGGGAAGAATGCTTCTAGGAATCACTTCCCAGACTTGTTAAGTCATTCATTCGATTGGCACAGTCAATTGGTTCATCACTCTTCCCATTCAGCAATGTTCGTCGTTCATTATGGAAATAGAAGCAACCCCTAATGCAAGGCCACTAACAGCGGTAACAGACACCGTTAGTTCACATTCAATTTTAAGACCAGTAAATTATCTACAACCGCCCGTAGAATTTCAATTGCCACCATTTGACATCACGTCAACCAAGAGGAACTTTACAACAAATCTTTGCTCGAATGGTATGAAAAGACTATGGCAGTTTCAGATCGTTTTTGGACCACTTGATCTACAGATTATCGTTCAGCTATTTCAGAACGACATGCTGAACGGATCGCTCAAGGTAATTCTACACCGCGCACGCCAGAGATTGAGAAGTTGTCCTAATTGGCGACAAATCCATTCCTCGTGGGAACAGGCCTATGGCAATTATTACCCGTTTGGCCAAAGACCGTGCGCACCTTACGGACTGCTAATGGCAATGAGTTACAGAGGTCAATTAACCAACTCTATCCTTTGGAGGTCATTACCCTTTCGAAGACCCTCAGGTATCGACCTCTTTGACACATGCTCGAATACAACCATCTGGGGCAGTCAAAAGACACGCAGACACCCCTACTCATTATGACAATCTGAACCACTCTCTATTGTCATTACTCATTATATCTTATCCTTACTCTTGTTCAATCTCCTTCACTTCTCCACCTTTGTCAATTTCCCATTCTTGCTATTCTTTTACTCCTACTATCTTCAAAATCTATCCTTACACATTTGTTTATTTCTCTATACACTCCTTTCCTTACTGTAGCACTTCCACTCTATCACCATACAGTAACCCATGGTGCCCGTTCTAAAGCACGCTCCTCCTAGTATTCCATCATACTTGTTATGCCATATCCGCCCTTCATTTCGTCTTTGTTACACTACCACTATACCGTATTATCGCTTCATTCATCTTACGTCTATAAGCCGCTCCTTATTATTACTTTATCCACTCACCGTACTTCATAAACTTGTTACTCTTTACCGCCTTATCGTTTCTAACCGTTTTGCTACCCATTTTACCATTGTATAGCCATCATGCTTATACAACAATTTGAATTTTTATTCTTCGTTCTGTACCAGTTTCATTAATCCATGAGTATTTCTTATTTCTTATTCCTTACACCACGTAGTTAGCCTACTTTTTACCTATACCTCAATCTTTACTATTTCTCCAGTTTCGTTCAATATCAACCCTATATACTCCCATCATTCTATCACTCATAAGTTACAATGCACTCCTTATTCTTTTACATTCTTTCTTCTTCTATTCATATCCTATCTCATTGATACTCTAATCTGTCATTAAGCCACTGTTTACCTGAATGTACCAGTTATTTTCCTTCATCTATACCTTCCTTTCTAGCAACCTTACTCACACTTCTGCCCTCTATTATTTCCGTTCTCTATTCAACTATACTACCTATTTTCCTTTGGTCCACATTTTCCTATACTATCTCTCACCAACGTCTCATTTTTCATTACCCTCCCGTTGCTCTTATTTGGGGACTATATAATCGAAAACTTACAGCTTTTTTTCAAACTCTTTTTCTGTGTGAACACTTGCCATGGTTCGCCCAACATCGACTTCTTCCTCTTCACCACCTAGTTCAACTCAGGCAACAACTTTGTCGCTACCAAGATCAGCGCCATCAGTTGCCCAGTCAGTTTCTTGTTCTAATCCGGCTTCAGTTACTACTTCGAAAACTATTATCGAGCTTTCTATTTCGGAAGATGTCCGTTAATTGTTTCGGCTAATCGTGATCTTAGAGCTTCGTTACCCTCTTCGCTTATGTACACGCCCGTTTATCGTCCACTTGTTCATTCGTTTCGGCCAAATAATTCATCTGAACCAACTCGCTCTACGGCTACCACATTTGAATTCATCAAACGCTATTCTCGTGGTCACTATACGGATGAGGTTCCCGTCCTTGAAGATGTTCGCTCTCAAGATATCGCTCTCACCCCGCATGATCGCATACCGCTTCGCATCAATCAAGCACTCACACCCGCCTCAATGTCGACACTACATTCAGCATAGAACATCTTGCTAATCGTGGTCTTCACCTCATCGATGCTCATTTTTCGCATAACTTCGAGCACACTTCGTGAACGAAGCCACACTTCCTTTTCAAAAAGCTAAGGGTTATCCACCGGTTAGGAATTGTTTCCCCTGTCACATCAATAACAATTATAAAGCGCTACGTTGACCTGTTGACAAATTTAGACTTTTATGGAAGACTTGTCTAATGGTCCAGGATGGTTCTAGTCACTCAATCATCTGCTGCAAAAACCCCAACAATTAGTCGAACTCATTTATTATGTAGAGTCTCGTCGCAACGCGCTCTCGGATCTCATTTTACCTCGCCCTCTCAATCCTATCGAGGATCAAGGTTAATTCACAGGTATTCTCTCGCGACATTCGGTAACACCTCGCATTGTGCACATTCTCGCTCCCGCTACCGCTTAACAACACCACTCACTCCTACGGTTTCCACTCAGTCAATCTTTACAATTACATCGCCTAAAGTATAATAGATACCCTTGTCATATCTGTTCAAGTCGACTCTAGTCCATCTACCATGCCATCACCATCGGCCATAGAAGCAGCTCATCCAGGTCAGCCATCAACATCGGCTACTAATCGTAAACTCACGCATGCTG
>UZAF01018489.1:17642-28958 GCA_900617895.1 Haemonchus placei | reverse complement strand
GCCCCCCCCCCCCCTATTCTCTATACAAAGAGAAGTTTTCGACGACGGAATTAGGTCCATGTAATTCACCGTTACCAGACCCTGACATTAAGGTTAACAACAAAGCAACTAAAAACCATGTCCTTTTCTGTTGAAGATGTTCCATGGAAAGGAGGTGACAGGAGGCGGAGTTATGGTGAATGGGCGGAGTTGTGTGCCACAGAGCCCCTGATATCATTTTTGAAGTTTATCCGATAAACAAGTATATTCCTTAAAGCATACCTACGCCGATGCCATCACAATGGGCGGATGTTTATTGCGGGAAAAGCCCCCGAGACGACGAGCTATTCCTTTTAAACTATGCGGACTTTCTTTTTTACCCACGCCCCGGCAATTTTTAATGATCGATCATGAACCGAAACGAAGGTCTTTATCAAAATGCAGATCCTGAGGGTTACGCTCCATCGGAATCAGAATTACGGGCGGGCTATACTCGGACAGAAAATCGTTTTGGTCTGAAGGATCGGGAACAGGTTGAGCATATTTTCTTATAATAACCGCCCGAAGACACAACAAATTGGCCTTGGAGATGTTCGAGTCGGGACCTGCTTCAGTTAATGCATGGTTCAGAGAGGGCGCAAAAAAGGATCAAGAGCCCACCAACTTCGCCCCCTCCAAACACTCATGGGCCCGGCTAGTGCACTCCGCACTTCCTTTTTGTGTCATTTTCGGAATTTATTTCGTTATTCCAGTGCCTCAGTGGAAATAGCTCCTTCCCAGAACATAGTCTGCAAGAGCTCGAAAACTGTTCTTGAAGGCAGTCCCATTGAGAACGGGAAGGACGTTCGGGGAGTAAAAGTCATTACTGCCCCTGTAAGGATCAGCCTTGCTCCAAAACGACACTCAACTTCTACGCCCTCATCAACTGTCTCCTACCTGCAGGTACCCACACCTTTCTTCTGGGTACCCAAGGGACTGAAAGCTTAGCAAATAGCAATCAGCAAAGATAAATGAGTACATGGCGTATCTCTAGCACTTTCATCATTTCAAATTCCTTCACCTTACGATGAAAATCGTGAGTTGTAACTCAGAGTAATAACAGTAAGAGGAAGCCGTAGAAGCACATACTCCAAGGAGGACTGAGAGATCTTGAAATTGGTCATCGTTTCTGACAAAAACAAAAAGAGAGCCAGGCAGACTACCCAGTAGTAAGTAAACAAACTGCCAATGTTCCTTGGTCAAAAAAAGAACTCCGTTGAATCTCCAGCAGAGCAGAGATTGAAGCTTCGTTGCATCCCACGAAGCCAAAATTTCGACGTAATCTTGTTAGATCAGTGACAGCCGAACGGCTTTCAGAACAACAGCCTAATCCGATTCCACTGTCTGTTTTTCCGATAAAAGAAAGCCAAAGAACTACAAGTATAGGAAACTCTAGAAACCGTTGAGACTCTTCAGTCTCTACTCAGTTCTCAATTATGTTTTCACTAGAGTAGGCAAGCGTAGAAGCTGCGGGACCGAATAGCTTCAAAGGCGGTCGTTGAGTCCCTTTTTGTCTCGTGAACACGCCATTGAAGAGGCGAAAAACAGTCTACCATCTCCCATGACGTGCGTTCCCAGCGGTTTCCGATGATGATGAGCTCATTCCAAATTATTGTCTATGGTTTTGTGAAAGTAAACTATGTCGAAGACAAACGGAGTCTCGGTGGCCTAAGGGGTAAAGAGAACAGTGTCAGGAATTGCACGAGGGCAAGTTCGAGTCCTGTCAAAGGGCGAAGCTTTTTACAAAGTTCGCCATACTTGTAAGGCTTATAGAGATCTCCTTCTACGATAATTAAGCGACGCTCTTAGAGGGGTAATCAGAAAAGATCCCAGAAACGATTTTGGGATATGCAACCCCTCCCCCACTACCCTAAATGTGGACCCCCGATGCCTGCATGTTGAATTACTTTTTAGAATCTTCTTTTACCATATCTTAAACGTTGAGCAAAGCTTTCTGAGCTATTCAGCTAAATGTACCTAATAGGTCTCACTCCACGAAGAAAAAAAATTTCATAGTGTATAGAAGTACTGAAGATACAGCTCCTTACTAATGGGCGGTGCTTAAATGAGAAAACTCCCACGATTACTCATGCACATAGCATACGAAACGAAAATCCGCATGCTTTCAAATAAAGATTTTCAAAACGCATAAAATCATAAAGTAGGAACATATCTTGAAAATGTTGAAGGCCGTTTTCCTTTGTGGCCTGGGCCAACCGGCACAAGGCGAAAACATCTCACGAGTCCATCTGTGAAAAAATGGCGCTCAATTCCACCAGAGAGAAATTTTTTCAAGGGAGCTATGTTTAATAGCAGGATTTCTCCTCAGGTATTTCTTAAGACAACGAGGCCTACGGTCCATGGGAAGGATTAAACGATGGTCTGCGTGGAACGTACTTATAGCAAAAATTAGTAGTCCACCTCGGTGAAAATATCAATTTTTGTATTGAATTCAATGAAAGACAAGCAAGACAGAACGAAAATCAATTTCCTAGGCATCCATTGCTTCATACATGAACTCATTAACGCCTGGACCGATTTGGACAAGAACAACCTGCAGACGGTACACAGCTGTCACTCCGGGTCAGGAAGTTCTCACTAAGACCGAGGGTTTCAACTATTTCTATTTAAAATCACTACTTATCACTTTTTCAGGGTGCTACCCAAGAAAGTGGAAGTTCCGTAGTGAGAAACTTCTCAAGAAGCACGTTCTCGCGTCGTTCCAGCAACAACACTTAATAATTATAGGAAGAAACTAATAAAATTAACATTATAGTAATAGTAGTAGCTTAGCTGTTTAAGGAGAACTTGTAAGCTCGGAAACGAGTTAGTCACCAGGATTTCAATTTTTCGATTGCAAACCCCCTAAGTATTATCTTAAAGATAAGACCAGTCATTCTGAAACAGAGACGCCGATTTCGAGAGTACCCTGAAGGTCCTCTTTCAAAGTTTCAAAAGCTTTCCGCAAAGGAAGAACATTTTGGAACATGCCAGCGCCTAATTAACAATCTTTTCACAGGTGAATCTTGGAAATCCTGTGAAACCTTGAGGTATGGATATTGTTCAATCATCATCGTGCTAGTAGAAGATCGAGCAACATGTCACCGGGGAATCGTTGTACACAAAAAGTGGTACTGCTCCATCACAGTACAGAACGCTGCCTCAAAAACATAAGGTTCGTGAGCACTCACCGTCGAGTTGAGCGAGCCGTAGCGATTGAGGATGAGATGGGCAGGCACCGCTGGAAAGACGAATTCGGTCGAATGCGATCCACGGCGCTTCTGTTTTCCATGTGACTTCGAAAAATATCTGAAACCGGCATCCTGAATCTCTATAACCGACATAACAAAAATTATCCGTCAATGATCTGTTAAAATCGAGTCTTGTCTACGTACCCTGTTTCTTAGCCGTTTTCTGCGATACATAATTCTTCAGGAAACAGTCAACTATACCTTAAATGGCCCTTTTTGGGCTGCCAGGGGAATCGTAATCTCTTTCCACTTATGTGCTGGCATTTTTGACAGAGAAAGACGTAAAAGCTGCTTCTTTGCTGTCTTTTTTTCGTCACGGAGTTCTACGTAGAGGTGACCTGAAAGAGAGCTTATGAAAAGACCTCTGAAGGGAGAATAGAGTGGAGAGGTAGAATGCCCTAACACCGACCAACTCAACTCGATGTTCGACATTTTCTCTGAAAAGTGTTCACTGCTGGTTTGCAACCAGGAACATCGAAGGCTTCAGATTCCCTCTCCCCTATTACACGCAAAATTCTATCGCTGCTAAAAGAGTTGGGTCGATGACCCTAATCTCGGATGGGATAGTCCATGGATCGAATCCCATAAACAGTCTTCACCTGCCTGAAGCGCTTCCTACTCCTTCAGGGCTTTTTTTATGTGACACCAAATTCCTCGGAGAGGAAAAAATGCCTGCAGATGTACCCGTCAATTCCAACGTTAACAATATTATGGAAGAGGTTAGATGCACGGCGCACTCCAGGAAAGCCCTGCCAAAATCTAATGGCTTCATCCATCATCTTCAATCATTTGTTGAACAGTCACTCTCTCATTTGAACACTCAACCACGTATCATTCAATATTTATTTTTTTTNTTTTTTTTGTTTATTGTAATTATTATTTTATTGTTTGTTGAATATCTATGATTTATTAATCCTAAAAAGTTCCCGAGGGTGCTTGGTATACGTAGCGGTGTTGGTATGGTGTACTTGTTTCTGAACTGCTTTCCAGTTTTATCTCATCCAAATGGAACAAGAACTCAGAACGATTTAAAACCATCAATTCCACTTTTTTTGGCGATTTCCAAAGCCATACTCGAGCATTCTTAGGAAATTTCTGGGAGAAAAAATAACGTTCGGGAGAATTTCCCCGGAAATGAAAAAGTGGCAGTTCTTGCATGGAAACAAAAAGATCAACAGCTTAGTTTAGGCAAGGGTTGACGACGTTTGAAGGTGCCGCTACATGGGCAATAAAATTCTTTCATAGGCAAACCCATTATTATTATGACAGGTGTAAAGCTACCGGTTTACAGGTACAGGCATATGCCATGAATGGGAGCAGACGTGTTTCAAAGACACGGCTCTGGGAGGACATGAGTCTGGCTAATGACAGGGACCTTCCAGAAGCCCCTTTTCTACCAGTCATTATTCTCACCTAAATTGACAATTTTAAGCGAACTTGTCAGAGTAAAGGAGATTTCTGGTACACATTTGTTGATTATTCAACCAAGAAAGCTCTGTAAATCTTGCAGCTACAGCTAGAAGTACCTCCCCGTTCCCCTCCCCAGAAGTTCTAAATTGTGATGTCGCACAGTTAGTGCTGGCAACTTGTAGGGAAACTTCTGACACACTTCCAAAAATTTTCGTGTTTCATCGCTGAGATAAGTTTCAACATGTAACATTTCAGTGTTACGACGCATAACAGCCGTTGCCGATATGATGGCGTAAATAACTTAAATTCACCTCTTCCTATCCCATTTGACCTGTTGTAGCCCCTGTTCCAAACAAAAAAGCTCGCCAAAATGGCTCTAGATGAGGGCTGTGCTACCTCATCCGAACAACATTGTAAACTCCTCGAAAACTCTATTATTAAAACCGGAGAAACTGCAGGTCACTCCTGATATAAAACGTCTTGAATTTGAGAAAATAAATGACAACTATATTCACCTCATAAGCCACCCAACGTATTGTGGGATTCGCAGACAACAATACACTTATCCGGTAGACCTACACATTCCGACATCTCTTATGGGATACAGTACTCTCATGGGATACAGTACTGGTAAAGAATCGATGATCACGATGGGCCTCAAAAGAGCAACCTTCTTGTCATCTAGCCATACTAGCGATTCAGCAGACCGGAGAAAGAGCTACTTAGAATGAATCACTGCCTTAAGAATAGCAGTGGGAGAAGGACTATCCAGTTTCTCCAGGTTTCTCCCAATCTACTCGTTTAGGAGCTATAGTAATGGGTCATTAGCTGGAAGTATATGGCAGATTGTTTTTATTACAACAAGTGTAAACAAACACTAGAGACCGTGAAGGTGTACGTTACCAGGCTTTTCTCTTGTTTCTTTATCTACCAATCATCTCCATATAAACTTGACTTAAACAATCAAAGTTTTCGAAGCTGTACTTTCCTATAATATTATACATACATTTATTTACTTATTTATTCATTTATTTATTCCTCATAACACTCGATCGCGCCTTTCGTTTTACGGCCATTTAGACTCTTAACAATTCTGGATAAAAATGACTCTGTAGTGGAAAGAGAAAAGAGTGGACAGAGCATTGCTAAACAGTACCCATTCTCAGCCATACCTTATCCAGGGTTATAGTCAGAAAGAAAGTCAAAGTTTTTCCCTGGAAATTCGTTCCTACATGGTCAGTTGATTTTTTTTTTCGCTCGAACGATGCAAATTCCGTAAATAGCATTTACGACGGAAAACTGGTCAGCTTCCGTGATTACACGATTTGTGTCGTCCTAATGTTGTACTTCTGCAAAGCCCAGCCAACCAACTAACTACCAACGTAAAGTTTCTTATTACTTTTTCGAGCTNATGGTCCTCTGATTGAGTTAAATTACCAGTAAAAGTAAAACATACCGTCCTTTGACGACTTCAGGTAGTAGTTGAACTGCAGACAAAGTGACGCGCTTGACTGCATGTTGAACATTGGCGAGAAAAGAGAAGCAAAGTGATAGCTGGATGATTCTGTATCCATTGTAAGATAACGGCTACCTAAAAGATAAGTAATCAGCTGGAAGGTCTGGCCAATCAATAATAGCCGTTATCTAATCAATAACAGGCTCTCCTCATTGTCAGGAGAGACTATGAAAAACTGGCAAAAACTCGGGCTTTATAGGTCAACTGACTTTTGAGTACTGAAGCAAAAGCAAGTAATCTGAAACAGTTCTTCTCGGAAACCTTGTCCTGCCCTAACCATACCAGTACCAGCAGTAGCTCTTAACTAAAATATGCTCATCATTGTTTCACAGTTTGTAAAATCGATCGGATCCTCGGGTCAATGAAGTTCCATGTTTTCAGGATAATTTCATTGGTAAATATTCTACGTTGGAAGAACAAGGATCGCTAGTTCGAGGATACTAAATCCGGCCCAAAGTATATTCCCTTGTTTTATATCTCATTTTGAAATTACTTTCCTTCCCACGCTTTAATCGCCTAAATTGGAGGCATTTCTTTCGGATGCGATAACTAAGATGAAAAGAAAACCATTCAGTCACTTTTCCACCGGCATTTTCAATGAAAAACAAATGCGTGGCTCAGACCAAAAGGACATTTCATAACTTTGTTGTTTTATAATCGTTGAAAAACGTTATTAAAAAGTGGAAAAGTTTAGTATAGTTAACACTCAAGGGTCTAGAGAGAATCAAGGTTCAAAAGAAACAGCTTCGGTCGCAAAGCAATCTACTCAGGCTGAGCCATGCACTCGGTTTATGATTAGATTTGTTCTCTTCGAATACATGACGAGTTAGTCATAGCCCAACCACTTGACCACCACTGCAATCCCTCTAACTGGGAGCACATAAAGGTCTCATTGAGCAGGGTGGATTTTATGCTGCAAAATACAGAATGTTTTTTCTTCGGAGATCATGCAAGGAATTCCAAACTTGCCGTATAATTACAAAACCTTACACTGCTAGGCCTAAAAAATGTTTTACAACTGGTCACAAGATGCAGACAGGAAATCTACAAAAACAATCGTTCCATTACCCACTTTCGGAATCGTAGAAATGGAAAGACTAATTGCGTGGAAATTCCAAGCTCCAAGAAAAACTCGGAAAAACGATTTTTTCCCATAGGCGACGCGATGATGTAGTGCCGTGGAACGGTTTTCACCCAAGCCATTCAATTTTGCATCAATTCCTACATACTCGAGTAATTTCTTGGAGTAGTCATTTACAAGAAATTATTCAAAATAATTCATAATTACTTGGTGAGTGATCAGAAGTATAATATTTCCAGAAAAAAGAAAAAGAAAAGCTGTTCTAAATATTAATAAAAGATGAGTGCATGGCGCACACTGAAGCCATTGCTGGGTACAGCTTTTTTATGAACAAAATTATGCTAGGTTATTTAGAAAAAATATCTACTTCTCCACTAGAAATTGATGGAGTTCGGTGTCTTTCCATAATTCAGCAAGAACTTCGACAATCATTAAAGTTGAACTAACGAGACTAACAGCTAAGAAGACTTTTTATTAAATTGAGCTTTTAATAATAATATATGGTTTGCCATGATAATAATATATGTTTTTACAGTAAGCCTTGTTACAAAGTATAATATTCAAGTATGTTGTCTATTGTTTATAATCGCTTCTGGAATTATTATTTTTGATTATTCCACAAAATTACTCCTTTTTTGAGTAAAAATTGATAAATCTCATATTTACATTTATTTATTTATCTTATTTTTATAATTTAACGATCATTAGATTATTCGAAAGTACGATTTAAAATTTTTCAAATAAAAAATACTGTTTTTAACTACGGCATTTTTCAGTAAATTCAATAATCAAATAAGTTTTCTGTAGGGTTCCTTCCGTAGTTTTGGAAGGGTTTCTCTGCTAAGGTCTGAATTATGCTAGGCCTACTAAGACAACATTTTTACCTTTAAAAAAATTGAGCTGGTAATTTAAATTATTCGCTGGTAATCACTCAATCCGAATTATTTCGCAAAAAAAAATTTTATTTGTTCAATTATAGAATTACTGCTTACTTATATAAGGAAAACGGATCTGTTTCCGATTCTTTCTACAGTTTTTCTTACGAAATGTATCCAGAATTTTGGAAAAACTGCCAGCTGGATTAATTTTTAGAAGATTTGTGGTTTGAGTACATCGGAAATGAGCTGAAATTGAGTAAAAAATCGGGGGATCCACATGGACTGATCTTCTGTAGACCTCTACAGATTCTCTCATTGGTAGGGCTACAATGACCCAATACTAACAAGTATGAAGGCGCCCACGTGGCCGTTTCTCTGTCCGCTCTGCTGTGAGAGTGAAGCCCATGTGGTGCACTCGTCAGTTTTACGGCGCTCCCCCTCGTGGCATCACGGAATGTACCAGTCTCTTTGGTTTTAACCCAGTATCTCAAGGTACTTCGGGCTTCTGACCACCTTTCGGGGTTGTGTCAAAACCTAAATTTTTGGCTAGCCTTTCCGGGGATTCCGGGAGGGCAACAAGATACGGGGTTGTCATGGGGAAGATTGATCTTCACTGCTAGGACGCGAAATGCTGTCTGTAGACCCGGAGAGGGAATCTTCACCTTTTTCCGACAACCCGGATGTGAGCGGTTGAAGTTCGCTTGTAATGTATTTAGTAATGGCCTAGGCTTTTGGACGATAAGAGTTGCAACGGCTTGCTGGTAAAGCTCCAACTATTTATGTAATTATTAACCCATGAAATTATCAAAAGAAAATAAAATTCAATATACAGAAAATGTGCGGGAAAGGTAACGGTGAGCAATTTAGTTAGGGAACCTCACATGAAGGGGAAATACCTGGGAGATTTCGATGGCTTGTTGATCCCCGTATTGGTACCCAGCATTCCACATTATATCAATTTGTTATAGCCTTAGAACTCAAGAAGGTAGAAAACGCCTACCGGACCAGTATCCGTAACGAGCTGCCCTCCCGGATACCCCAGGAAGGCTATCCAAAAATTTAGGTTTTGACGCAACCGCGAAGGTTGATCAGAATCCCATAGTACCTTGTGGTACTGGGACAGAACCGAGCAACTGCTATGCCTCTTTGATGCTATGTGAAAGCGCAACGTACACTCAACTAGTTTGTCAGACTCTTTTACTCGCAAGGAAGCGAGCACATGAAACAAGTAACTAATGAAAGCCTAAACGACATGGTCTTGATTATTTCACCCCCTCCATAGGGCTATAGCTCTCATATGATGGGCCTGATATAGTGTGTAACTGTGACCACCCCCAGAACTAGGGAATTTTTTGGAAATGGGAAAGATATTACGTAGTGGTTGAGAACAATCAGCGTTCAGAAAATCATACTGTTATTCCTTCTTCTTCAAGACCGTTTAGGGAATCAAAAATCATATTTGTAATCGGTCTACACCGTCATGGCGAAATTTTTTGAATAATTCCCCTCTCTCTACCTTGGGCCCTNGGGCCTGATATAGTGTGTAACTGTGACCACCCCCAGAACTAGGGAATTTTTTGGAAATGGGAAAGATATTACGTAGTGGTTGAGAACAATCAGCGTTCAGAAAATCAGACTGTTATTCCGTCTTCTTCAAGACCGTTTAGGGAATCAAAAATCATATCTGCAATCGGTCTACACCGTCATGGCGAAATTTTTTGAATAATTCCCCTCTCTCTACCTTGGGCCCTAAACCCCCTGATTCGCTTGTGCCTCCATTTAGAGACCCCTTAGAAAGCCGACACTTTTCCCTGTTCAGCAATCATTTTTTACGACTGCAGTGCTACCGAATCTGTCAGGGCTGACTTCTCTCGCTTGACTTCTGATTGCATATGCGGATAGCGAAGGAGAAAACCAGCTCTCCAGATCCTTTGCGAAGCAATCGGCAGTGGAATGGTTACTCTAGTTTTCGAATCTAAAAAATTCCTTCTCCTTTCTTATAAAAAACTGATCATACAGCATTCCCAAAATGTCCTCATTCCTGGCCCATCACCTGTAGGTAATAGTACTGGGGGACATCTCTCGACCCATACTCAAAAGCCACACCTCCCGATTCCTCGGAAAACAACTGATGGACCAGTGAAAACACTAAAGGGCACGAATGTAGTTGATCCTGACCGATCTACCTGCCGTAGGAGGACACTCGAAAGCGAAAGCATTTGCCACGAATGTGTTTATTAATCAAAAATGAGTGTCAGAGGTTCGAAGGCCATCTACCATAATGAAGCCCTCCTGGGATACCCTGGAGAGCTATCCAAAAATTAAAAAACTCCAAGTCAAAACTGAAATCTAGGTTTCGAAACAACCTCAGCGATGGTCAGACCTACGCGATTCAGACCAGTCCCTGGAGCCTTGTCAAAACCTAAATTTAGCGCCAGGGGACTATAACTTGTGATGCCACTAAAACGACGTCATTCTCCGTAAAGCCGACAGGTTTACTCGGTAAAGTCTCTCGCAGGGGAGTGGGCAGAGAAACAACATTGCTTTTATACTTGTAAGTATTGGTTCACTGTAGCATTGTTACAGGCGGATATGGAGAGAAGAGAAGCCGAGAGGGCTCGAATCCCTACTTGAACCAATCTACATGGTCCATATCTCTTTGGAAAAAATCCATAAAGGTGGGAAGCTTCCAGAAAAAAGTATCGGCTGCATTTTATGAAATAAAAGGTAAAAAGAAAAAGGTGAGATTAGATTGATTTCCTTATATTTCAGCAGGCAAAAGACATTCTGAAAAAAACCCGGTATCGATACCAATTCAAAATGAGTCTTCAGTGTGCAATCGCTTTCTTTTGGGTCCTTGCCACCATTTCATTTGGGAAAAAATCGCTGTATAAGAAGGTTTAGCGAGCTTTCTT
The DNA here is from genome assembly GCA_900617895.1 of Haemonchus placei. Taxonomy (NCBI): domain Eukaryota; kingdom Metazoa; phylum Nematoda; class Chromadorea; order Rhabditida; family Trichostrongylidae; genus Haemonchus; species Haemonchus placei. The sequence goes on along the minus strand of UZAF01018489.1, from coordinate 17,889 downwards.
ATTCTAATTAATATTATTCAGTGAACCTTTCGAACTGTTGATATGCCAATTCTGTTCAAAAACAAAAGCGACTCTGGTAAACAATAAAAATAATTAAAAATAAAAAATAATAATCAAGACTGAGTTACACTCTTAAACATTACAGCATTATTATCAAACATTCGTTTGTACTATCTTAATCAGTGTCCTAAGAAACGATCTCAACTTTTCTCCCCTCCATTGGCTTCCCATCTCAATGTACGATTTT
>UZAF01018488.1:0-32602 GCA_900617895.1 Haemonchus placei | reverse complement strand
ATGAGAATCCCGTACTTTAGAGTGAGCGACATGACGCAAGGGTCACCTATTGCTGAAATCCTTTCCGTTGAAGTTAATTTTCTACGACTTCGTCTCTTTCCTAAGTCTTTGCAAGGATATGAAGCACTTGAGTAATTGCCAGCTTTTCATCTCAGTTTGCTTGTCAGAAGCTCCAGCGTATGTATAAGGCACTCTTTTGCAACTTTTATTTGATTTTTTAAGTCTAGGCTATGAAACCGGACATGGGTCTAGCCTACTCGCTGTGTGGATGCCCCAGAGAAAAGAGTTTTGCAAGTGCAAATATTTCCAGTCCGCGATAGTAGCTCTTTGAAGGCAATAATACCTTTTTTTTTATCCTAAGTACCCCATATGCCCCTTTCATGATCCTTTTCACGAAGGGAGGTGGGCTCTAGTTCCACTAAGACCATTTTCCTTCTCGATAAAATCTTTGAATTGCTCGGAACCAAGTAGATTATATTCAGTTTTGTAACCATACAACATGGGAATTCTAAGGCTTCAGAGTCCTCTTCTTTTCAAGTGAGAAGCTCTGAAGCCTCAAAACTCTATTAAGTGGGATTCGTTAAAATTCATTTTCCTGGTAATCTTGCACTTCTAGAACCCTTCACCTTTTTGTAAAGAATAGAATATTTCATGAAAGTGGTAGCTAGCTGACTTCTCCAAAGTGAATATGAATATTTCATTTGTTCAAATCTGAACCGGCAGAACACGAATTATCTTTTTTCGTGCTGGGAATACGGCAGATATAAAGGGCAACTGGGCTACGTGAATGGAATAAATGATAACTAACTCGTTTCCGGAGCAGGACACTGAATGGTCTTTTTTGAATTTGAATTTTTGGCTACGAAAAGATATGTGATTATCCTTTCCATTAACTTCCGCGTTTTTATAGACATTTTTTTGCTCCTCTCGCTACAGCTTTTTTGAGATGTTCTTGCGGATTAACGAGGTTTTTTCTGGGGCTTTTTTCATCCATGTCAATACCACTTTGTCCGTCGTTATAACATTACTAGGTTTTGAACCTTTTGAACATATTTGATTGCAGGCTGGACGCTCTTCGCTGTCTATTCTGATAATCAGAAGACGATCTCTAAATGGTGCGGCTGCAGTCGTACTCGCCGCATTCGGGCGTTATGCCCGAACGTCCATACTTTTCCGGTGCAAATCCAAATGGAGAGTGTCGAGATAATCAACAAGATTCACGAGATCGAGAAGGCAATGGAATGCCCTCACTTTTTGAACCGGGTGATCGAATCGTCGATGAACACTCGAAAGAAGAATTCTATGTAGATCAATACCTCGGCAAGGTTCGTGCTGTTTTCAATCCAACTTCTTTCTTTCGTCCTTCCTATATCACGTCCAATTTCCTTTTGGTTGCGCACGATATTGATTGAGTGGGGATCGACTGTCACAGCTCACCTAATGACATTTGCTTAGTGGAAATGACGGTCACACGGAACCATCATCAAGGTTCAGCGTATTGTTTGTGAGAAGGCTGACGCCGTACGCGGGTCGCACACAGGCAACACTAATCTATCGGTTCACAAGCCTAGGGCTCAATAATTAGGCAAACAATTGGCCAGGGTGTTGGGCTAGGTGTGCAGAAGACCGCAGAATAGTTAGGCTCTCCCTAGACGGTCAGATATTTATCGTGAAAGTGTTTTGGTTCAAAGTTCAATCTGCTACACGTGGTCGGTATTTTGCAAATATGTTGCTTTCCGAGACAGCGGAATGCCTCGTTTGCATTGTAAAGTATCTTTTCCTGCTTGTCTTATGAATAATTCCCGAGTTGTAGCGAGCATGGTCTTCCAGGAATAATCTCCTGATTCATATGATTAAAAAAATACATCAAGGATGCGCTTTTTGATGGCTTTGCTTGACGATTGGCTATCAACCAGTATCCTGGCAGCAATCGGTGCTATGATTTGATGTCAGGGGCGGCTTAATTGAGCCATTTTTGAAAGAAGCGCAGAATTGAACGTGGTTCTATCTGGAGGCAGTTTTTTCGGAAGTTGATCGGCATTACTAATCGACGCTACCCATCGAAAACCTTGCAAAACCTGTCAACGTCTAATCCTCCTCTAACTAATTGTATTCGCACAACGAGAGAGATAGAGTGAGAGTTGTTGATAGTGCGCAATACACAAGGGATTAACACAGATGTGGCACCCGCTGTGTTGTACAATAGGAAATTAGAAATATCGGGGATGTTTGTCACTCCCAGTGGGTTGATTGTTTGTGTGATAAATGAGTTTGCGAGCAGAAAGATCAATTTTTTCTACTGCTGGGATTTTAGGGCGGTTTTGCGGAATGCTTCGCTGTCAGATCAAATCGTTGTCGGGGCCAGTTTGCCTTGAAAGTTGTGGAAAAATCAAAACTGAAAGACCCGTCATATTCGAAGATGCACAGAGAGATAAATTTGCACAGGTATGTTTGTTTTACCATTGTTTTCGGCCTATGTGTTAGTTTTCACGCCGTTTGTTACCTCATCAGACACTCGTATTATTTGATTGAAAGGACAAAGCTGTAATGTCTACCGTTGCTTCCTCCCTTTCGGTCATTCACATGCGGATATTCAAACGTTCAAAAGAGAGAAAAGGACGTTTGGATCACGTACTATAAGTGCAACATTCTGGTGCCAAGATTAATCGCTCAGTAGTTGGAGAGTTTCTTCAACAGCTGATAAGGTGCAGACTACTGATTACGGAGTTGAAAAAAAAAACGAAGGACCACGAATCAAAAAAAAATGTTCGTAGTGTCATTGAGGGAGCGATTCCTGGCCAGGGCCAATTAGAAATTGAAGAGGCTGTAATGCACCCTTGAAAACTAGAAACTTTGACTTTTCTTGCGGAGCGAATGAGAATTCTCCTTTTAGGTCGGTCTCCCATCCGAATATTGTTCGGCTACGTGGAAGTTTTCAAGATCGCCATTACTTCTTTTTGATTATGGAACTATGCCGCGAGCAGACACTGCTCACCCTTATAAATCAAAGTAAACGTGAGTTGTGCAGTTTCCTTCATTTACCACATATTTCTCATGAAAATGTCCTTCGCATTTTGAATGACACTAGTACTACCCGGTGCGACGGGCACAGCGCCTTTTCAAGGACCGTTACCGTAATCGTACGTAATTGTCGAGATTTTCTGAAATGAGTTTGTTGATATGTAAGAGGTTTACCTCGCTAGTTTTCGTGGGCTACTCGCCCTCAGCAAATAACGACTGTCAAGAGGTAGTGGACTGGGAGAAGACTGTGTGAAGGGTGTTTGAGCACGGGTGAATAGCATAAAGGGTAATTGGCTGTTATAGGCCGAGAACTTGAGATAATATCTTATCCTTCATCTATTTGTGCTTTGAAGCGTTCTGCAGCAAATTCTTTTTCCTTTCGCAGCAGTTAGCAGTAGTTTAGAATTAATCACTGCTTTTTTGCCTGTCTGGTTTTTGATGATTTTCCTCTTTATGTAGTAGAAACATACTTGCTTGAGTGAAAACAGATTACTGCCTGTAGTAACTAGTTTTTCTATAAGACTTGTAGCGACTTTTTTTTCGTAACAAGTTCTCTATAACCGGTTTCTAATTTGATAATCGCCTACACACGTTCATCATAATATGAGATTATTGTCTCATTAGCCCCAATACGAAAGAATGGCGCCAGCAAAAACCTGGCAGCGGTTGAACAAACTCATTTGTAGCTTTCAATGTGCTGTTAGCTTTTTTGGTTGTTGCAGCCTGCTAAACGCTCTTACTGCCTCATTTAGTTCACTACAAGTCGTAATTTCGATTTTTGGAGTTGTTAGACAGTACTTGTAAAAGGATTTTTTCCGTTGTCACTAACAGACACTAACACATTCCCGCAATAATGGTGCTTTGACGTGCCAGGGTTCACCTAGCCCCGTTCCAATGTAAGGGCAGCATAAGTACAGCCGCCTGGAGCGAATTTTAATGATATGACTGGAAGAATAAAGGATTTAATGGTGGGTTACATGCAAGCCTATTTCATGTTTTACAGGCGGCTACTTATCAGAATATGAAAGCAGAGGCTATATGGTTGGTATTTTATCGGCTGTCAGGTATCTTNTTCCAATGTAAGGGCAGCATAAGTACAGCCGCCTGGAGCGAATTTTAATGAAATGACTGGAAGAATTAAGGATTTTATGGTGGGTTTCATGCAAGCCTATTTCATGTTTTACAGGCGGCTACTTATCAGAATATGAAAGCAGAGGCTATATGGTTGGTATTTTATCGGCTGTCAGGTATCTTCTTGATAGGAATATTCTTCACAGAGATCTAAAGCCTGGCAACATTCTTATAGGTATGTTTATAGCGGTTTTTTCAATGGGTCTGCACTGAGGAATTTGCAGTCAGCTGACCTTATAAAATATGCATGGGCCGATTGCAGCAATGGGCTGCTACCACCTAGATTAACAAACAGCTGTCGCTGGCGTTGTCTGCGTCACTTTTTTCCTGACACGCTCGTGATTAGAGTAGCAAAAACGCTCGACTGTGAATTCGCCAAGCATAAATGCACCTTAATCTAGGGAGCCCAATAAATGTAAAGGGAATTGACCTTCTCGTTTTAGGTACTGATGGTCAAGTAAAGCTCGCAGACTTTGGTTTGGCTATTCTTATGCAAGATTTGAATCCAATGAGCGTTAGTGGTACGCCAAATTACCTCGCTCCAGAAGTAAGTTTTTACGCAACGCATTTTTCAGAGGGGCGAAGGAACAGGACTTTTATATTTGGTTGTTATTTTTTGATTTTCGGATTATTTTTTCAGATTTTGATGAAGCGCGGCCACTCAGAGTGTAGTGAAGTGTGGTCAATTGGATGTATGCTGTACTGTATGTTAATAGGAAAACCTCCCTTTGAATCAGATAGTCTTGAAGAGACATATGCAAGAATTCAAGCTGGCCAGTATTCATATCCCCTCTGGTCGAAGATTTCCGATGAGGCGAGAGACCTCATTAATGCGTAAGTTTCCCAGAATGGCTGAGAGTATTAAGTGGAGACAGCGGCATTCATGTTGTTATTCAGATGCCTTATTCATTCGGCTAATTTCCGTCCAACTATCAAAGAAATACAAGAAGATCCATGGATGACAATGTGTCATCCTGTGCCGGAAAGTGCTTTACATCGGTGAGTTGCCTGGGAGGAACTGAGAATCCCATGTTAAAGCTCTCCCTAAAAGACGTATAGGTCCTTCCCTCGAAAAGTTAGGATAGTCAAGTTCCGACTTTCAGGGCTAAAAGCATGAAGGATTTGGGGAAACATGACGCCAATGGAAATATCATCAGTGGAAGTCGTCCCCACCGACCTCGTTCTACCCTAGACCTCGCATCAGCACAAGCAGGTGCCAACAGAGTGAGTAAATGCGATTTTTTGTTCGACTGTATGGATCTTCCAATTTAACGCTGAAATTTTAGTCTCGACGTAAATCAATCGTGAGCACTCATGATTCTGGCTTCGGTTCCGACCCCGATATGTCCCGTCGACCTGCTTTAGCAGCTGCCGTTAATGGTTATCTGAATGACATTAGTGGTCTTCTCGGTAATCCATTATTTCTTTGCGCTAAATTTATGAAGACGCAATATTGGAATCACTGCAATATTTCATTTAATTTAGGTGGAACGTGCGATTTCGCTTTGGAACCTTGCCCTCTCCCACCGGTTTTTGTCTCGAAATGGGTAGACTATACGAATCGTCGTGGATTTGGATGCCAATTTAGTGATGGCTCAATTTCAGTGAAATTCAATGAAGGGCTGTGTTTAAGCTGGCCGTGAGTTACTTTTTGTTTATTTTATGAGGAGTGGCAGGTCTCGATTACTAGCGTTGTGATCGAAGTTCAGTGTGCGAATGTATACAGTAAGGGCATGTAGCAGGGAGGGGACTCCTATAGAACTTCTCACTTCGTTCGGTGAACGCATTTCAATGAGCTACTAAGATGTGGTAATGGTACAAGAGATCGCACTATCGCATTCTAAGGAAGAGCTCGATTTGGGAAGTTCACTGGTGAGACTCACGACGGCAACGCCGCGCTGATTCTGTCCAAAAATGTGAAGCGTTTAGTTCCTTTATGTGGGCGCAAAGGCCATCAGTATCATCGCGCAGTACTATCAGGTTATTACAGTACTACACGGATCAATTCTCCACTACCCCGACGTCACTGCGCCTCTCAGTAATAGTCCCCAATAACTGAACACTTCATTAGTTTCGGTACTATAAGTGCTTTTGGATTGCTTTCTAACTGATTAGCAAAACAAAGGACTGCGAAAAAGCCAGATTTGCGGTCCTGTGGAATCTGCGGATCTTTCGTGCTCATGTCCCTTTTTGCTAGACCGTCGGTGTCCGAAGAGCTCACCGTCTACTCCTTGATTCTACTTTTTCGGAAACAGAGGCTGTTTGCTTGGTTGAGTGTTCGGTACAAAAACATGCACATGCAAGCAGCTGGCAAAGAGCAATTGTCAGTTCTTTTGGTATAGATTTCGTATTTGATGTTGTGCTTATAGGGCAAATTCTCCCACGATTATCTATGCACAGACGCCGTTTTCTTCTCCTCACATTGTTCATCCGGGCACAATCCAGAACTCAGGGCTCACACCAACTCATATAGAGGTATTTTATGGTTAAAAGTCAATTTTTTGGTTTTGTTTTTTTCTACAATTCAATTTAATAATATGGTTTTGTAGATCGCTCGCCAGTATCGTGAATATATGGAACGCGAGCTGGCAGACACAGATCTCCTCATGTCACAAGCATCGCGAAATGCGGCACTATCGTCCAATCACAGTCCACCCTACCTAGTATTCACTCATCTAGGATCTGATTGCCTTATAATGGTCTTCAGTGATGGAACAACTCAGGTAATGTTTTTGAGTAAAATGAACGGAATTTGGACTTTTTAAGATCCGATAGGGGCGGATAGTTCCTATCGGGTGAATCAAAGGCTCATTAGCCTTGTACAGCCACTTTCCGTGCTGATTTATGAAACCTTTCTGAAATTCCATCTCGATTTTGTCGATCAACCTTTGCAAAAGGTTACTTATTGGGAATGGGAAGAGAGTCTTCTATCTCATAAGCTCTGAATATCTCAGCAGTTACCATCTTTCCTCCTAGCCGGCGATTATCTGGCCGAAGAATCTATATTGCATAACGATAAGACTGACCGATGTGGCCAGAAGTCATAGAAGGGAATCTATCCTACTGGGGCTAATGAATCATAAAAGGCGGCCTCCCTACGAATCCTCTGGTCGCGTAATTTCAGCGTAAATTACTTCCGAACACGATCACCATTCTGAAGGCACCTTTAGCGTAAGTTAATGACTATATTTACTAAAAGTGTGAGAAATTTTAGGTCAATCTAATGAAACGACGCTCAAAAATAGTGTTGTGGAATGGTGAAGGTGGGCCAAGTGATAGCAGTGATTCCAAGTTTACTTCGATAGCTATAATAGAACGAGGATTCGCTCCGTTCGCTTATCGTATACGCCCTGGACATATGTATGGATTGGAGCTTCCCCAAAGGTTAGTCAGCGGTCTTTTCCTGACTTTAAATTCATGGATTTCGTTTCTACACCTCTCCATCGTGTCCTTTACAGTTTGGAGGATTCATTGTTTGTGGTGCGTCGAGCACTGAATATGGAATGCGATTTTTTGCATGTTTCTCGTCGACAAATTCAATCGACTGAATGTTGAGGATTTCATTGTGCCCATAGGCAACATATCATTTATAAGAAAGCATCCATTTAATGGTTGTCTCAAGGATGCAGCCTTTCAATTACGCTCACTCTCGATATATCTAGTAATTCTCTCGCGATGCACATTCATCACAGTGCTCGGGTTTTGTTTACAATCGTTGCCATTCGTATTCCTTTTCATAGTGATCCGGGTTACTGTGAACAATTATTTTCTCCTATGAGATGCTTCAATTTTTATTTTCCCTTTTTCTTTTTCTATTTCCTTTTTTTTTCATCTGTATTAGGCTGTTCTTCTGGCCATCATTGTACATATAGGAGTTCTTTGATGGTGCCGGTAGGCTGTTTATACTTCGAGCCAGCCTTTGAGCTCTTCAAGTGGCACTATGTCTTTGACCAATTTCACTTTCAAAAATCTTGACAGATATTGACTTTATCTCCAATATTGGATTTAGTCCATGTGTGTCGCATCTGTACTCAGCGAGCTTATACACAGCTGCTCATGTAGAATATGCGTATCGATTGCTGCATGGCCAAGTAGTCGATAGCGTTTTGAGGTTTGACGAGTATGGATGTAGCCTTTTTTCTCTGTGTATTCTGTTTCGTTCACCGTGACATCTGAGTCCATCTGAATCTTAACTGCCGATAGGTTGCTGTTACTGTTGTTCTTAATGATCAGAGGTAATTTATACTGATTACTTTCATCCAAGGAATCTTCAACGATGTCTTTGCGCTTCAATGATGTCTCTCTCTCTCTCTTGTTCGTCTGTTCAGCATTCGATCAGTGTTGTTATTGCTGCCTGTATGTGTAGTCCTGATGCGAATACCACCATCTCAGTCTTTTCATTTTTTTCTCATCACTATTTTTTTCTTTTATTATTTTACGAGACCGCTGTTTCGGGTAACCCATATGAATGTGTACATTATTATATGTATAGGATTGCATAAAACTATTCAGACTATGTGTTTTGTAGAATGTTTGCGTTGAACTGGTTCCCACCAGTCAAAAGTAATAGCAGAACTGTTCCTACAGCAAACAATGTCTTCAGTTTGTCATATGAAAAACGAAAGAAGTGTAAAAGTTTCTCGTTGACATGGAATTGCTTTGTTTTTGTACTTGATATCGATCGTTAAGGATCATCTATTGCGAGCAATTCATCTACACTAGGGACTGTAGGGTTCACGTAGTTTTTGATTTGCAGGGTTCCATCGTATGGCATTAGCTGAAATTAAGAATATGAACCATGAAGTCTTCGTGCGTTAATCCATCCGAGGGATGAGCCTTGCATTCGACTTCCATTCAGAATCGAAGCGGCGTAATGAGTGTGTATGTGGCCTATACAATGACTTGCGTTGGCCAGCCGATGTTCGGGACAGTGCTTTTATCGTCCTAGACGAGTCTGATACCAATTAGCCGACCCCGGAGGGATGGAAGGTTGGTTGGCCTAGTCGGATATCGATCCGGGACTTGAACCCGTGGCCATGCGGGTGGGATAGTGCGCCACTTGCCGCTGCAACATCTCCATCAGTGGAATGAGATGTATAGCAGCAAATATAAGAACTCAAATTGAACCTTTTCGAAATTGATATTTCGAAGAATATTTCTTGAAATTAATAATAAAAAAAAAGAAAATGGACAGGGCAATGTTGAAAATAGGATTTACAAGCCCAAGAATCATGAACAGCCGACATCACGGGTAGGAAAACGGTCTCTACTTCTTGTCCTGTATGGAACCAATCATGGCTGTGGCTGGAATACGAATTTTTAATTAATCTCCACTTTTTGTCGTGTCGTCCTGATGGAAAGTGGTTTTTGGAGAGCTTCCATTGAACGTATTCCTTCGGCAGAAAATAGACGGCGCAGTTTTCGAGCAGTCAAAAAACAACCGGGGAATTCTTCTCGAATCATAATTTCCTCATGACCTCAGGTCGGAACTGGCTCCCGCGCCGTGATTTTCATTGTTTCCAAAATTAATTTCTAAAAAATTGTCAAATCTTGTGGATCGAAACTTGCAACCTACAATTTTTTTCCTACGAAAAGCACATAATAGTGGAGTTCAGAGAGATTTTTCGACAACAATTGCGGTGAAAACGATCGCAGAGCACCTTCTACAGAAAACATTTGTCAGTATACATATAAGTAAGTTCGATAACCAAATAAACAAACAAAAAAACACAACAAACAACGACAAGCAGAACTTAAGCTCATTCAAATCTCAGAGGATAAATTCTTTTGAGCGTTAATCAATCCCGTCTGAGGGATGCGCCCCCGCACTCGACTTCCATTCAGAAGCGTAGTGGCGTAATGAGTGCGTATGTTGCCTATGCAATGCCCGGCGGTGGTCCGCCGATGTGCAAGTCAGTGCTTTTATCCTCCCAGACGAGTCTGGTACCAATTAACCGACCCCCGAGGGATGAAAGACTTGGTTGGCCTAGGCAGATATCGATCCGGGATTCGAACCCAAGACCATGTGTGTGTGACAGTGCGCCACTTGCCACTATACCACCTCCACCTCCATTCAAGTAATACTAAACAAATATTGAGCCTGAGTACAAAACGTCAGGAAAAGAAAATAGTTGCTCGAGTCGCTCAGACCTGAATAGTACTTTATGAGCCTTGCCGAGTATTTTCACTCGCAATCGCAGTTATGATTGAATGCGTTTTTGACCTACACAATAATTTACTTGAGCCAGTTGGTGATGAAGGCTTTAGTCTTCCCAGCTAACCATAAGACTGAACCCAGCCACTTCCATCCCGAATGATGGAAAGTTCGGTAACCTGTCTAGGTTTTATCTAGAGTTTGATCCGGTCACCACGTGCACAGCAGCAGAACTACTCACCACTGCTCCAGTGTCGCTTTGTGCGGTAGCTTTCGCAGCATTCAGATAGAGTGACTTGGGCTTAACAAGGACAAACGCATAAGTGCATGACGTCGGGAGAATTCGCCATGCACTTAGTTCTCTCTCGGGATGTTGCCCTTTTACATTCGGCTCCCATAGGAGTTGTCCTCACCCAATCGATTGAGCCGCAGCATCAGTTCCCTAGCTAGGCCCAGATTGTCGTCTGGTACTCCTCTATGGCCGTTGAGAGGGAGATTATATCTCTATTTTATATCGCTTCATGTATGATATCAAAGGTCATTTCTTCAACATTCACATTCCCTCGGGATTAACCTGATTATCCTAATCCGCTGTGTCATTAGTCATCTTGGTTTTCTCCCAAGGGATAATTCATTGTCACTGTAAGGTGTGCTGCCGTTCTAAGAAGTCCCCACATACTCCTCTTCAAGGAATCTCCTTCAGTTTTATTTCAGTCAGGTCCTCCCTCCCTCCACATTTCCTTTAAAACTCCTCCTCGTATGTTGTTTGTCCTGACTTCAATGTCAGTCATTTAATTCGGCTGTTCCCATGATCTTCTCAGCTTGTGTCTAGAAACGAACGCTGCTCCCATCTCGTCAGTCGGAGCGGGTTCTGTGCAGGACCTGAGCAATAGGGCCCAGTGGTTCCTATACTACTCCCTAGGATAAGCTTAACGGGCAGTATAAGGTCCACGGTGCTCTTTAGGAGTGTTCGCTGTTCTACGGCCAGGAAACTGCGTATCGCAGGGATACCAGAGAATGCTCTTCATTTTATCCAAACCCATCTATTCAGGCCTTTATACCCTAGTCCACACTGCCATCAATCCGTCTCCATACTCCATCCCGACGTTTGGGAGACTACCTGACACGCTTGACACTTCCCCGTGGCACCCACACCTGCTCCCTTCAGTATGAGAAGAACTCGGTGCTCTTTACGTTCCTAGGTGACTACCTACTTCCTACCGGTAGATTAATTACTTCATAGATACTGGTTATAATCGTTCTCCAAACGAAATAGCTGTCATGTTGCCGACTAGTTGTGTAGTTGCGTACAAAGCCATAAAAATCACGTCTCCTCTTAATTTGGTGTTGCACTTTCGGCTTATTCCATTACGAAACTAGCCACCTACAATTCTATATCCTGGAGTTTTTCGTTATAGTGACCAATTGAACTTTATTATCGACCCCGAGGTAATTCTTAGTGTCCCGGAGAAGCAGAAGCTTTATTTTTCGTGAGATTTTATAGTGTCGTCGAGACTTATTCACGAATATGGCCTTTTATTTAAGTGGTGCTAATATTTTGCATGTGGAATTATGTTAATCAAACAGTATTGAAATATTCTAGCTCTGAACATTTTAGTTATACTTGTTGGGGTTCTTGACGTAAGGCTGCATCCGTCTACTGGTAGTAATATTGATGTTAGTTTATATGATGGTGTCGTCAAACAACAGCTGTTTATGTGTATTACCACGCGAAAAATCTTTGCACTTTGTACACTGTAACGTTTCATTGACAAGTCAGTTGTAATAAAAATAGGAGGGTTAGATGGTACTAGTTTCTTGTTTTCATGCGACCCCAATGAAAAATGACACATTGCCCGTCTCTCAATGGTTAAGAATGAGCCCCTGTTTCTCTAAACAGTTATATCGAGTCCTGCCTACTTACCCGTCCCCAATCGTAGCCGCCGTGGCTGCATAAGCTCAGCTTCTCCGTGCGATTCCGAATATCAAGCTCTGAACCACATTTCTATACATTCTTCAGGCTAGATTTAGATTCAGATAAATCCCCGGGATGGAACTTTAAGGGCTCATCGTAATTTATCGAAGGCACTCCCTACTTTTGACTGAACACAAAAAGTTTCCAGCTTTTCGAAGTTCATAAGATGGGTCAGCGAATATTTCAGAAGACATTATCGATTCCAATTTTTTGGGTAGACGTTCTTGAGGTGCCACATAAAATTTATGACGGAAATCATATGTGAGAGTCTTGGGGAACAGATGACTCCAATATTCTGATATTTTACTTCTTCTCTAGCATTTTTACTGAGCTCTCAGAATGGATTTTGACCTCATATACAAGTGCAGAATTCACGGTGCTGTTTGTTGAGTATATTTTACGACTGATATGTTATTGTTTGTGTCAATCGCAGCGGTACCATACTCCATCTGCTTCTGTTGATAACGATTTTTTCTATTTTTTTTTTTGCTTTTCCAAGTGGTCCCACTTCAGGCTCCAGATGGACGGGTGGTGTGCGGAATCAGACTGTCCACCACGTCGAAGTGCCCGTTCTCCTGAACGCGATCGAACCGTCCATCATTTCGTTAATGACCGGCTCTCCGGGGAGTTTTTTCACAACCTCACAAATCTGAGAAGGTAAACAATCTGTGCATTTTCCCTTGACTGTGGTATATGCCGTCCTACTGTACAGTTTTTAGACGTGATGAACTGTGTGATGTTGTGATAGAAGCCAGTGGCCCGATTGATGCTGGTGGTGCTGAATCGGAGAGTACTCCACCAACAATCATCGCAGCACACAAAGTTGTTCTAGCAGCAGCCTGTCCATACTTCATGTAAGTGCTCATATTTCAAATATATTCCAATGGCAGAGGTGGTGTAGTGGCAAGTGGCGCACTATATCACACGCGCGATCAGGGGTTCGAATCCCGGATCGATGCCCTCCTAGGCCAACCAAGCCTTCTATCCCTCCGGGGTCGGTTAATTGGTACAGACTTGTCTGGGAGGATAAAAGCTCTGACTTGTACATCGGCTGGCCATCGAAAGTCATTGTATAGGCCACATACGCACTCATTACGCCACTACGATTCTGAATGGAAGTCGAGTGCGGGGACGCATCTCCCAGACAGGACTGATTAACGCCAAGAACTTTATCCTTTATCTTTATTCCAATGGCAGTAGTTGCTCGAAAGAAAAGAGGACACTCCTTGAATAAAGAGATCCCGATTCCTGATGTGTGACTATGCAATCCATTTCTCTATGCGTCGCAATCTTTTTTACAGTTTGATGCCGCTTATTGACTTTTTTGCGCACCTGTTGGCCGTGTTTCACGTCGGAGCAATAGATTCTAGTTATTTTCAGGGCCATGTTCACGAGCAGTATGCTGGAGTCGAACAAAAATCGAATTGTTATAAAGGTCAGGATTTACTTTTTGCTTCAAGTTGAACTTGACCCTTGAACTTTTAAATTACTCAGTGATTACAAAAGTACTTTTTGCTAGGAGTACCCCTTTTAACTGGGATCCTCATACTGTTCTGTTTGGCTAAGCCCGCGTTGAACTTATAAATAGTTGCGATATGAAGCTTACTACTGCTCTTACTTAATGATTTTGAAACTTGACTTTTTCGAGCTAAGGAGTACTACTTTGTATACTTGGTGCTTCGAGGGCTGAAACCATTCGTAAGGAAGACCGAAGTTCATTAGTTTGTGCGTTTGCTTTTGAACTTACTCATGCACGTTTNTTTATTTTTACAGGACATCGATGGGGCTACACTGGCTGCACTCATTGAATACATGTACAGCGGTCGCTTGGATATTGATGAATCAAACGTTCAATTGTTACTGAGCACCGCAACTATTCTTCAATTGGCTTGCGTCCGGGACGCCTGTTCAAGGTAGTAGTTGTACCATTGAAATACTGTTTTTTTGTAGTCAGATTGAAGGGTTTTATAGATTTCTTCTCGAGCAACTGGACGCAACGAACTGTCTCGGAATAGCATCTTTTGCCCAAACTCACAACTGCACTCAACTGGCTCATGCTGCTCAAATGTTTACTCACCAACATTTTAGGTACACTCTTTTGAATAAATAGTGTCGTCCTTTGATTACTATTGGTACTTTTCTTTAGAATTCTCTTTTACAAAGTAGTTTCTGAGATAGGGTATTGGTAAGGCGATAAATTACTTTGTCCTCACAAATTCAATTAAAAACCTAGATGCGGAACTTGGGAGTTGAAACATTTCGGTCTTTTTTGTAAGCCTAAGCGCGGTCATGCCATGTTTCATTCAAGGTGTTTGGCCAGTTTTTTGTAGAGGTTCATTGAAAGCGAAAAGGCGTCGAGCTTGCTTTGATTTGTTGGTTATAGATTGCTTATTGAAAGCGAAGAGCTGCTAACTATGGACGAAACTAGTTTCATTCAACTCATTTCTGACGACAGACTTACAACCGAGGTAAGTCGATTAGTTGTTTACTACTAAAAATCGATTAGTGGTGGTTGAGGTGATTTATGCCCTGGGAGAAGTGCTGATTTGTTCAGGGTACTCTATTAACAGCAATGAATAATGGTAATTATTCCTTTTTATCCATTTTATATTTATTCCAGGGTGAAGAAGCTGTGTTCGAGGCAGCTATCAATTGGGTGAAGTACGACCTATCGAGGAAGCCATCTCTTCCAAAGTGTGTTGTTTGCTCGTTTCCTATACAAAGGCATACTTGATGGTTTTTTCTGACTCTGCCTTTTCAGAGTTTTGGCTGCAGTTCGTTTACCTTTAATTTCTCAAGAGTTTCTACTTGACCGTGCATACCAGGAACCACTGGTGAGATATCGTTTTTCTTCTGTGACTTTTTTATATTTATATTTTATTTGAATTTTTCTGTTAAATACCTTTGAAAATCTGAACTTGCTGGCAAATTTTACTCAAATTCAGATACAAGAGTCACCTGATTGCATCGCAATGCTTTGCTCAGTTTATCATCACATTCTCAAAAAAGAAGTGACCCCAGGACTTGCTGCTAGTTGGATTCGTCCTCGTCAGCCTGTCCCTCTTTCACAGGTCCTTTTTCTGCATGAATTAGGATACCTCTCGCAGTACCACCTGCTGTAAAGGGAATTTATCCCCATACTTTGTTTTTTTTGCAGCTGGTGATGCTTGTTGGTGGGCAAGCACCCAAGGCCATTTCGAATGTTGACACATTTGATCCAGATTCGCAGCGTTGGAACTCGTGTGAGTGGAGTGCATTTTTGAAAGTTTCAGCTGGTCGTAAATAATTATAATCATTTATCGTTCAGTGGCTTCGTTACAACAACGCCGTTGCCGCTGTGGAGTAGTGATGGCAGGTGATTTGGTTTATGCCATTGGTGGATTTAATGGAACGGCTCGTATTCGATCAGTGGAAATTTACGATCCACGCAGGTGGGTTTCGATATAATATTAGAACTATCTGAAAGTACCATATTTAAATCTGTCTTTGATCTGTGTTCATTCTATGTTCTTGGTCTATCATTAAAGCTATCACCCTCCTATTCGTCAAGCTATTTCTTCTATTTTTTTGTTGAAAGGCCATTTTTCAAATTCTCGTAACAGTTTTTATTTTAGAGACCTATGGTTGATTGGACCTCCAATGGAAGCACGACGCAGCACATTAGGAGTCGCAGTTCTCGACGGATCCATTGTTGCAGTGGGCGGATTCGATGGGTCAACTGGGTTGTGTAGTGCTGAAATGCTGGATCCTAGACAGGGTAAGCTTTCTTAAACCCCCTATACCTGAAAGCATATTTAGTCTTATTTGAACAATGGTTTCGAACCTCTTTATTTTATCAGTCTCAATTCCTAGCGCAGGAGTATGACATGAAATAAACATATTTGGGTCATCTAAGTGTCATTCAGGTCAATGGATGGCGTTACCCTCCATGACAACGAGGCGATCAAGTGTAGGAGTGGCTGCTGTGAATGGGATTGTTTATGCTGTTGGAGGTTACGATGGTCAATCAAGGCAGTGTCTAAACACGGTGAGCACCGTTTGAAACCCACTCAATTATAGATCGCTCTTTCCATTTCATTCCCCTCATATTGCCCGGTGAAATAGTCGTGCTTCTAGATTCCATAACTTCCTTATTCCCCTCACATCCACGATCTATTCCTCCCTTTCTCCAATCGTGGGCTACTTCATTTCGCACTTTTGCCTTACTTGATGTACAGTAGCGCTCGAAAGTATTCGACCAAGCGCTTTTTCGGCTGTAACTTTTTTCAAAGCGGAGCAAATCGCATAACATTTTGCTATGTTTAACTTAAGCATATTTTCATATTCTAACACTATTTGACTTCAAAGCAGCAATGTCCATGTAACTAAGGGAAAGGCAATTGTAGACTATGCTGAAGGCAGGTTTGTGACGTCTGCGGTTGTTCGCACCTTATGTGCGGCTTTCTCCTCTACTGTGTTCGACATTAGCGCTCGTACATTTTGGACATTGCAGAAAGGGAAGAAATCCTAGAAGCACCAATGTTTGCATTTTCAGTTGGTTTTCTTTCAAGCTTTTTGGAATATCTGGAACATGATCAGACTGCATTTTAAGTGGTAAATATTCACACTATGTTCATACTACGCTTTGCTTCGCATGATTAGATCCAGTAAGAAAGGAGTTACGACTGAAAGTACCACTGAGGAAGCATTTGGCCCCTTTTGAGCGCTGTTGTATCTCTTGTTAGTCGCGTCCTCATGTGGACCTTCAAATTTTCGTTGATCTTGATAGTAATCTAGTGTGGCTCCTTTTAGGTTGAGCTATATGATTCTCGCGCAAACCGTTGGAGAGCAGGAGATTCTCTACTCGAAGTGCGCTCTGGTGCAGGAGTGGCTATATATCGCGATCGTGTAGTAACAGCTGGTGGACATGATGGACCGCTAGTTCGCAGCTCGGTTGAAGTAAACACCCAAATTCCTTAATGTTCAAAAGTACTTTTCCATGAAGTAGATCTACCTTCTTAAGATGTTGTGCGATGATGGTTGGATGTTCTTGCCGGAAATGTCAGTTTGTAGAAGAAATGCTGCCATTGTTGTCGCTAACGGTTGGTCTCAAACAGTTGTCGATCGGTTGTTCTCCCTTTTTGACTATTCTCTTTTGGCTTCAGGCTTTGTATTTGCCCTTGGTGGAGATGATGGCGCATGCAACCTTTCTTCGATGGAGTGCCTGGAAGTTGATGGCGCTGATCAGTGTTGGAATATATTACAGGTGGGGCTTTATGTGATTTTGCATAAGGTAGAAAACCTAGAATGGAGATATCGTAAACGTTGTGTAGCTACATCTAGAAACATTTTCAATTCCAGGCGGAAATGCCCCAAGCAAGATCGTACTGCGGAGTGACTCTGTTGCCAAAAACTTGATTTATCGGTACTATTCTACTGGTTTTTGCTTATCGAGCGACTCTCCTCGCCCAGTGCCCTAATGCTTTTCTCAGAGTTCTTAAGTTCATTTGCTCTGTTCCTCTGATGTGTCTCGTTTACTAGTGAGCACATGCCCGATCTTCGAAAAAACAAGATGGCATGGGAAATTTGTGTGCTGCATTCAGTTTTTTATCAGAGCAGGAATGGGAATGTATATGGAATTGGCGCATTGCATTTTTTATTCATGATTCTTGGCCTTTGTACCCTTTTGTTGTCGCTTAGAGAAATTTCACCTGGCTCATGGGCAAGCTGAAAACGGTGGTCGGGCGATTCATTTTACTTTCTTTTCTGAGCATCGAAACATCAAGGCATTTTTTATTGCTAAATACATTTGCAGTGTTTAGCCCAGAAATGTTCCTTTGCACCCCTGACCCATGATACTGAAACATTCTTTAGGGCTACGCAATTTCCGAGCTCGCTATCGCCTGAGCGTTGTTTTCCTTGAACCCAATGTTTTTGTGATAAGTCAATGTGCAGTCATTACTAACATAAATGCCTAGTCTTTAATTCTTCTCTTTTTGCTGCTTGAAACACGAGTTATTAGGCATCGTAACTCCCACGATTTCATTAACTGTGGCCCTTTCTAGCATGTATTCATATGTACATATGTAACATGAGTTATTTTATGCTTTTACGAATCTATTTCAATACCCGAATTTGGTTTTACTGGTATTCTAACGACGCTCGTTGAAAGCAGCTGTACAGAAGTTCCTAATAGTTTTTGCATGTCCTCAATCTATGCGCTCTCTGTGATCTCACATTTAGCATTATAGTTGTTCCCTTTCTGTCTGGCTTAATAAAAATGCAAATTTACAATTTGTAATTTATTCAATGTCGGTTTTACAAATCGTGATAATATTGAACAACTAATGAGCCTTGACAAGCCTTTTTAGCATAAGATGCTCTCACAGAAACTACCTCTACGAAAGGACGTGAATGTGGGTGATATCTATGACCGTGAACTCGAAAGACAGGGAAAGATGAATGTGGAAATTAAGCAAGAGATTATATCGGATGATGAAGAGGTCATCGAAAATGATCCATGCCATGGAACTGTTGAAATACTCGAGTATGAACAAAGATTACTTCTGTCTACTATGGATGAGGATGTTATCTTCATCCATGCAAGGTGAATTTCAGTTTTGTAGAGCTACTAAAGCGATGTGGGGGACTGGTAGTATGTTATTGGGTGGCCAGCCATGAGGTGTGGGTGTTCATTAAGGGGAATGAAAATGGGGTTTTCTGACATAGCCTTTCATTGGACTAGACGTAACCCCTTTCCCTGTCACTTACCAAAGTCTGTTCACGAGTAGTCCCTAGGTAGCCGAATTTAATGGCCAAGTAGCTCATGGATGGCACACAAATGGAGTCACTGGGGGGAGATTGCTTAAGTTCCTGCTGAAGTGTGCTATAGCTATTCCACCATTTTAGTTATCAGTTTCTGTTCCTCTTCGGATCATTGGAAATGACGGTACAAGTTCCTTTCTGCAGAGATCCGTTTACCTTACTTGCCCTTTACTCTTTTTTGAATTTTTCATTTTTCAGAGGATTGGGAATGGAACGGATGTTTTTCAATCATCTCATTATGTATTCCGATCAGAAGTTATTAACCATTGTTCTCAATACCACACCGCAGGACGAGGTTCCTTTTGCCACCTTAAAGTTACAGCTCTCTGTTACCGCATGTAGAGTGTAGTAATAGAGTGTGCTGTTATGATTCTCCTCGATCCTGATTTGTTTCAATTTTCGGCCTACTTCATATCACTCCTGAAGGCGGCGAATGCACCATGTCTGCCCAAAGTATTGAATGCTGACATATCCACGAAAGATAGGTGAGCAGGGCTTTTCTCTTTTGTTATCGTCTCGCTCAGAACACTTGATACCTCTTTTTGAGCTTCATTTTTGTCCTATGCTTTGCTACTTCTACTTGACACTCTGCTCTGAGACTGGAGAATAACCCTTGGAACTCTTGGAAAGAGATTGGGGGCACTAGGGTCTATACTATGCATGAGGAAGGTCGCTGAATTGCGGGCAATGTTCAACCTATCCATGATTTTCTGATTTTCGATTTTGAGTTGTGCCTTGGGTAGGTTGGACATCATAAGTTTTTTCATCAAGATAGAGGCACGACTGGGGCACAGCTCAGTTTTTCATGGAATTCATCAAAGTGGAGTTTCTGGTGAACTATGACGGACTCGTACTGTGTAGTAGTATAGCCGCCCTTCGAGCGGTTCTTGCTGAATGATATGGGTGGGCAAATACCCTAAAACGCTGCGATATCTTTCTTCTCCGAGTGCTACACTGGTTCAGCGAATTGTTTTTGAGGTGCTTTTTTGATGCTATACACATTTTTTCATACCCATTCAGAGAAGCTGTGTACCTCGAAGGTGGTGTACAGTTCCTCACATCTCGTATACTTCTGGTCGATTTACTTACGAATAGAGTCCCTATCAAGAATGTTGCTGGTATTCTGGTTTATCGAGCTCATCAGTAAGTTCCTTATTCTTTGATATGGTCATTATTTATCATAGCTCATCTTCTTAGGATTCTTTCTTCGTTTCAAGAGTCGTTTATTCTCCGATTATACCGTGAACGAAAACCTGGCGGGTTTGTTAAGGTAACGCATTGCTTTCTTAACACCAGCACAAGTTTTTCTTTTGCTTTTAGTTAACGAGCTTCAAATGAGATACCAATTTCTTTTCTTCGAATTTCATGAAACCTAGGTTTTTGGAAAATCCCTGAGTCAAGGACAAGCCAAGCGTGGTAGTGTGGACTTCCGTTACTTTTTGATATTCATTTTTTAAACTTCGTTTCTGCAACGCCTCCTTTATTTGTCCATTCGATGAGACGCTGGGAGGCTGGGGAGACTCTTTCAGTCTGCTACGAATCCGAGCTACAATTAGAAAACAACATATTTCATATTTGGCCCATTGAAACTTTCTACCATCCTTCATATTGATAGAACCCTGGTTGGCTGCGAGTCATCTTCCTCATTTATTTCTTCAGGCTTTCACCGATCTACCTACCTCAGTCAGTGCACTTGGTCAACTGCAAAGAGTTATTGACCGTTTATACATTAGAAGCGTTCGCCTTATTCCACGGTTCGACGCTGATGTGAAACAAACCCTGGAGAGAACTCCGGTAATTTGTTGGCTCAGTAGATCTTAATCGTGTGAATTGATAGCTATGTGAAGTCACGTGACGTTTAGCCTGCTCTGAGTGAACTCATAGTGGACCTTCCACCTGTCCTACGCAGAGTCCACACTACATTTGTGGAGTTGTTGAAAGTCTGCATCCGGGAGCTCAAGCAATGTTCTACTGCTGAGAAACAGGTATCTTCAGTCGTGATTTCCTGAATAAACTAAAACCGAAATTACAAACTCCTTTCCTTCCCGGGGTGGTGAGCGGGAGCCCTCCTAGGGGGCACTGGGAAAATTTTACTGAGGAGTTTCTCCGGTTGATCGGAACATTCTGAGTTTATAAAGTGGGTCTCTAAGTCAGGTGGAGTCTTGCCTTGAGTTAATTTCACTTCACGCGCTTGGAACTTCCTGTCTGTTCTTGGTCCTGTGTGTATCAAATCACCTTATGCGATCATTTACACTCTTTCCAAGCTCGGGAGGTCTTAAAATGGAAGTCGTGATGCAAGCCCGACCTGGCTTCCATTTACGTGGGCAGATTTCGGTCATATTTCCTCATCTGATTGACCCTGATTACAGTTTTCCCTTACAGGCTACGCTCGAGGAAGACACTACGCAGGTGGCCGTTTACAGGCCTACCCTTTTGGAAAGGCAACTGAGTCAGAGAAGGTGGGTTCATCCGATGAATCCAGATTATTTGCTCGAGTATATAACTACGACGAAAATGATGTCCATCTTTAGGTCATTCTTGACTGACAAGCAAAGCCGTTTGCTGTCGGACCTCACTATGCTTCGTGAACTGTTGCAGGTCGCGGAGGACATGGACCCCGCAACTGTACTGAGCCGTATCAACGCCATCAGAAACGACAAAGAGGTGCGGTAAGGTCACCGATTGAAAGCGAGGTTCTCCCTTGCTGCGGCTACCTCGGAAAGAGCGGTCAGAGAGACTACTTCTTTGCAGGTTTTCGAGCGCAGTGGAACTTGGATGATGTCACGAGTCGCTACATCGCTCATTGCTGATGTTGAGACATTATGTGGTTATGGAGCCTTTAAGTCACGTCCTTTCGTCGGTAAGTAGAATTTCTCAGTTGTTCCAGTGTCATGTACTGTACTATTTACTATGCCCTCACGGTCTGCTTGAACGCTACTTCAAACCTCTTAAGATGCTCTTGAACTGCTCCCCAACGTCTGGAAGATAAGGATAGGGAAAGCGGTAGTTGAGCTGCTTTGGATCAGGCTGGTTGAAAAGGAATGATGGGATGGTTATCCTTGTAGGACCCTCCATGTAAACAGGAGGAATAGCTGCACGGGGTTTACAGGCATTCGAATCGGCTTATTCCTGATTACTTGATAGTTGGGTGAGGACCTCCGCTAAAAGACACGCCCACGTCAAGTTTTAAACTGTTTAGCCCCACCGAAATGGCAAGTTCTGGCATCAGTGATAGACGAAATCAAAGGTATTCCAGTTCGAAAATGCGAAGTCAGTCCTGATGGTGAGTGGGACCTTTTCCATGATATCACCGTTCCACGTTCCTATATGTGCTGCTTATTCAGGCCCGTCGGTGTTGATCTTCGTTAATGATGACGCTGTAGTCCGACAAGTAACCGATCTCATCAGAAACGGTCCCGAATTTCTTTGCTGGATGACGAGACGATCACTGGGCGGTGGTGGTGCCGGCAAAGAGCCGCCACGATCTCCTTTGTGGGACATCGATGATGTCACCCCTTTCCAGAAAGGAAATCTGGTTGGTTCAGCTTTTTGATTTTCTTGAAGCTACTCGGATTCATGGCTACTTAATGGTCCATGAATAATAATCGTCATTGCAGACTGCAGAACCACGTAAAGAAATGATCTCGGATCTCCAAAAGAATACGCTTGTGACAGCGAGGGCATCCAGGCGTCGTCGGAAGGTTGATTTTTCATTATACAGCATTTCCTACCAGAAATTTCCTATATGTAGTAACGACACTATAACACGTGATCGGTAGTTTCCTTAACTAATTTTGTACTTTAATTCCATTGTTCTCATAATTGGACAGGTAATTTTTCATATGTATAGCGATCCATCTGCTTGAACAGATGGAAATAAAGCAACCATAAGACTATTGTTATAATTAGAATTCAGGATACGTGAGGTAATTCGATTCAACACTGACAGTGAAACTTTTCAGGCTGCCGAAGACCTTGTAGGATCATCGGATACGAGTAAGAAACAAACGAAACTTCTACAATTTGGGATTTTGCAATATAAAAAGAGGCGGAGTGATGATACGGTACGAGTTCTTGTATTACTTAAATCTTAACCCTGCATGTTGTGAAGATCTGCTTTGTGGGTAGGTTTGCGTAATTGAAAAATATTACCGTTTAGAAATAAGAGTTTTCTAAAATGTGGTTTACCTATGTGATGGTGATAGAACACCTCAGCATTAAATAGCCTAAGATCTCTTAATTATTCGGTCGGCTGTCTGAGAATAAGATTCATCGAATTCAGGCAACTCCCTTTACGAAAGGAAGTAGTTAAACTGAACCTTTGATTCTATGTTACCTCACATTTCATTTCGACGTTTCGTCTTCTTGTGAGGCCTGAAGATGGCAAGGAACTTTTGGTCTTCGAACCAGAGAATTTATTGCTTTACACCTTAATTTCTCTTTACCATAATCCAATATCAATTGATATCCAGTTATATAACTAGTATTGTTGTTGGATGGGCTGTTTGTGGGTTTTTTTCGTATGATTTCATGCAGGAGGAATTCACTTGAAGTATGTCAGCAACGCAATTGGCTTTGCTCAAAGCCAATCTTTGTATTGTCGGAAGTGAGCTTGGAAAAAGAGTCACAAAGCCTCTGTTTCAAGTTTTTACCGGAGCATACATCTGCGAAACAACCGAGTAGCCAGATTAATCAATTTACTTTTCGCTCTTCTCTTATGGCGGATGTAGTGTGGCGGCAAGTGGCGCGCTATCACACACGAACGGTCACGTGTTCGAATCCCGGATCGGTATCCGCTTAGGCCAACCAAGCCATCCAACCTTCTTTGGTCGCTTGACTGATACCAGAGTCGTCTGGGAGTATAAAACCACTGAATTGTCCATTGGCTGGTCACCGCAAGTCTTGTATAGGCCACATACGCATTCAATACGTCACTACGATTTTAGTACGAGAGGAATGCGTGGGCGCATCCCTCAAACGACATTGATCAACGGCCAAAGATCTAATCCTTTGTCCTTCCTCTCCGATACCGCCCAGTAATTATGAGCTGCTAATTTTCACATACTTTCTGCAGTGGATGGAATCTTTATTACGTAATCTAATCACCGATAACTATATAGTTATAACGAAATAGTAACAGTTGAAAACAAAAACGTTCGTGACAACAACTTCAAACTTCAAACGATGGAAACTCAACTTATGCTTGGAGCCTATCAACTCACTAGGTGGTCACAATAACGCTCAATGGAATTTAATGTTTTGTGCCCGCGTGTCTGTCTGTATATTCTAGCGTAGAGACATGGGTTTCCGATTACTCTAATTATAGCATGGTTATTTGATACTATGCTAGGACACAAAAAATGCTAACGCGAAGGTCAAAAATCAAAAAGTGCGATCTTAATTGCATTCTGTATTTCCTATCTGAATCTAAGCTCTTACACAAATTGCTTTTGAACTAATCGGATATTAAGAGCTATCGGTAACGGGCCGTTACCTTTTTTAGAAGAGAATTACCAACCAGTTGAAAGTGACAACAGTAATTATAGTTGTGAAAGTAACAGGAGATAAAGTAAGATTGACTTTTTCCAACTTTATCACGGAAAGTTTGGGTCTATACTTTGCCTGAACCTTTCTATGATTGCAGTACTCCCTTCAGATTACGTTTCAGCCTCTTACTTCCGCCCCATCCCTGAAAAGTGGAGGAATAAACAAAATCCTACGAGGACTCACTTTTCCCAGAGACTCAGAATAGCAGTTGAGTACTGCTTTAGAGCTATCGTTTTCAGATGTCGCTGCAATGGTTCAATCACGGTGGTTTTCAGAATTTTTTGAACCCTGACTGAGTAGAGGAAGGCGAAGCGCGAGTGGGTGGAGTACT
The DNA here is from genome assembly GCA_900617895.1 of Haemonchus placei. NCBI lineage: Eukaryota > Metazoa > Nematoda > Chromadorea > Rhabditida > Trichostrongylidae > Haemonchus > Haemonchus placei. The sequence goes on along the minus strand of UZAF01018488.1, from coordinate 7,639 downwards.
GTAATTTTAGGAGGGCTCAATTAAACAAATAGGGAGTATTTGTGGGAATATCTATTTATAATGATTAATCTTAATTGGCCTTCGGTAGTTTTGTGAAGAACTCGATCTGCATGTCAGTATCGGCGGCGATTCCTGCGAGAGTTGTGATCAGCTTAGTGAGAGAGGCGAACTGTCTCATAAAGGCATTGCTCACAGGCGTGCCAGGAGGCACTACTGGAGCTTTCAGGAGCAGAGAGAGGATGGACAGCACCTGAAATCTGCTGGTTTTGAGGAATTTCGCCACATTTTAGGTAACTTCAGGCGTCGCCGTACTGTACTACTACTGTTTTTCTAGCATTTTTGATGCTCGATTATTTTAAAGTCTCACGGCTGTCGTCTAGTCCTCACCTCATGAAATGGTCGGAATTCGCCGTCGTTGGCGTCAGCGTATCGAATTCTTGTTGCCAGCTCAGTCAGAATTGCCAGATCGTAGATAAGAGGAGTGGCCAAAAGTGAATCTTCACAGGTGTTGTGAATTACGAACGTCTGACGTCCACCCATGAAGATGCTGAAAATACTCAAATTTGGCTTCAATTGGTTCGGGAACCAGGGAGGTCTTGGCGTGGGAGCGTACCTGCAGATGTACTCGTCCATAGCCCTCTTTGAGTCCCCAACAAATGGTACGTATTTGATAACAATACAATGATCCGGCTTTTGCCCAGTTGGATAGAGAATCTTATTGGCTTCTACCATATCGTCAACTACAGAAGACTTGGAAATTTCCTAAAAGGTATTACGTCTACGGTGCCAGCCAGCAGCAGAAGAAAACGAACCTTCGATCTGAACTGTCTAGCTTCGCTAAGGTTTTTGCCGTCATTATTTCCGAGATGATTGTAAGAGACGATCGATTCCGGCTTCAATCCGCTATTGACCATAAAGTCGACAAGAGCCGATTTGATCTTTGTCTGGCCAGACTTGAAGTCATCACCTCCAACGAAGACATTGTGCTGAAAAATGGAATCAGGTCATTTCTAGAATCGATTTCGGGGGGGAGGGGGCCATTGGATATCATTCGGATCACGAGCAGCAAAAGTGAAGCACTATTAAAAGCATAATCCACCTTTACTGCCTCTTGGAAACCATCGGTTATGGGAGGGAAGTATTCAAAAAATAGGTATCAAGCAGCTCTCTCGTCTTCGAGAAGCTAAATTGGTACTATCCCTGCCGTTATAAACCTATACACTTTGCTTTCGAAAGTACCTGATTCATCTAGCCTCCTTTGGGCGTTTCTCTCCACAGGTAATCAGGTAGGCTTCCGATTACCAAATGCTGGTTATTCAATTTGAGTGTAGGTAATGCCCTATCGGGAACTTCCACTAACCTTGTGGGCCAGGTCGATTATACCGGGTACTAGCGTGTTCTGTGGCGATCCATTGATGTAGTGGGCTCCTTCCAAAATGGCGGCTATAGCGAAGATGTTTGATGGCGATATCTGGAAAGTATAAACGCATCAGAAGGTATGTTTTGAGAGGCATCCTTCTGCAATCGGTTGTACCTCGTCAGCACTGGCGTCTACAGATGCGAGTATCTGTTCAGCTGTCATATTCAGACCATCGACAACGTCGGTATATCGCTCAGTGTTTGCTGTCCACAATACGATAACACATTCTGAAAATATACGAATTCCATCCCTTTTCCCAAGTTACGGGTGTAAGATCTGTCGGAACTTACCTAGATCGTGTTTGGCCTTAAAGTTACGGATATCGCGTCGAATATGCTCCAGGTGCTCCTTTTTGTCGGTGCCAGGGATAGTATTGTTAGCCCTGTCTCCCTGATTTGCGGCTATAAAATCTGGATAGTAGATGGATGGCATTGGCACAATCGGCTCCATATACGGTCGAAGTTTCTCTTGTAACTCGGGTTCGAATACCTGAATAAGGACACTTTGCTTTTCCTTTTCTCATCTTCTCGTGTTTTACTTTTTTATTGAGTACTGGTGGATTAATGGTGCCATTGGAGGCAGTACCTTGGCTCGGATCATGGCTTGATAGAGATTTGCGTTGTTAATGTCCCAGCCGTCGATGATGAGATCGTTTGGTGAAAGAATCGGGATAATCTCATTGAAAGGAACATGGATTTGTTGTTGGCCATCCCATCCAAGGTGAATTGTCGATGATTGCGTGACGGACCTGGAAATTCCCTCCTATGGGCTTTACTGTCGATGGGATTCAAATCGCTGAAACCCTGTAGGTACTTTACTCGAATGAGGTTTTCACTGAAAATTGTACCCGAAGTAGTTGGCAGTCTGGATGCCTTCCTTGGTTCTCCATGTCATATGCTTCTTATTGGCAAATATCGCTCCCACAGATGTGGATCCGTTGTTACCTCCAATACCGACTAGCATAAGCCCTGGAATGGTGATATGTATGGAAAGGGGTAATGGAGTTGAGCAGATGTTGTATTCCCTTTGAGATCAGCAGCCTGTAACTTATCAGTAGGTACGATTTACTTGTCCCTAGATGGACAATCACGATTACCGACATGGTCAAGCGTACGGTTATTCTTTCTAAAAATATATTCAGGTGTGAGACCCTTCTGCAGACTTTATCTGTTCGCAGCCACCACTTAACTAAGCAGTACGACCTTTTTGTGCCTATCTATATTTATTGGCCACACTAAGAGGACTGACTATAACTTACGGAGGGCAACTGGTCAGGGCTTCTAGACGGTCAGGCTTCCAGAAAACGATTAGATCAATCCTCATTTTAAGCAGACCAACTGGTCTTGTTGGCCACTTCTTTCGGTTCGTGTATCAGGACTCTACTTTTTTGAACTACTCGAAAATGACGCTTTTCTTTACCTAGTTTGTTTTGTCTGATTCAATTGTTGGTAGAAATTTATTCCAAAGCTTACCGGTCTTCTTCGGCTTCAGTTGTGTTTTGAAGATGTATTCATGTTCTTTCGGTGTCACCTTCAATCCATCAGCAGTACGGGAAAAGTGATTTTTACGGTAACAAAATCTTGTCTCCATCTCTTTACCATCGCAGCGAACATAGGGAGAGTCGACAACCACCTGCAACCAAATAATCAAAGAGTCCGCTGTGTTGTGTTGTTGGTGTTGTCCGTCGCTGTTCCCATGTGTAGCCTTTTGACAAGGCTGTAGTTTTCTTAATTCAGTGAGTTATAGATCGAAAACAGCTATCAATATGATTGAACTTCGTTTTCATTCATTATGTTCATTTTTNATGGAAGGTCCGAGGGAGAAGGGCGTTTATTTGTACAAGTAAGAGACAAATCCACTCTGTTACTGTTCTAGACTATAATTCATATACGAGGGAGTCCTCACCAGACCTAACCCAGGACCTACAGTTCGAATCCGCCATTTTCATCATAGTAAAAGATGGAAATTTCTGCATTTTTCATCGGTGACCAAAGAACCCACAACAAGAGAGAGAATGGGAATAGAGGTTTTTGGATGCCCGTGATTTTTATCGAATTTCTCTGTTCAAAGAAAAAAGCTTACCCTTTTATGTTTTTGATGGTTGGCGTCCGTTCCGTTTGCGTATCCGTTCATCTTGAAGTTTCTGTAAAGATTTTGTTTCAATAGAGTGAGGTAATTGAGAAGAATGAGCGAGGTTGTGAGTGAGAGATGGTTGAAAACCTAAAGTATACAGGGAGGAGTGTCGTCGTGCAGAGGACATCTGGCCGAAAAATGATCGTATTAGTCGTTATGCAGACGTTTATAAATGTGTCAGAAATCGGATATGATCGTATAATAAACATTGCAACAACGGACGTTTTCTTTGAATATGACCTTTTGCAACTGCGAAACGGTTACGTAATGCGATACGAGTCTGACCACATAACTACATAGACCAAAAATTCCAAATATTTTGCATTTCTGCTGGACTATTTTAAGGTCTGCCAAGGTCCTGAATTAGGGGCAAAATTTTGACCTGACAGCAGTTGAAAACGTCAACGAACCGTTCTCAAAAAAGTTTTTTTTGCATTTTATTTTGTGATTTCTTTGCAAGCTATTTTTGATGTTTGCAGAGATGCTAAGGTAGGGGCTAAAGCTCAGCAGGCAACGATTACTACAATTTCGATTGAAATTAACTTTCTGGATGATTTCTGGTTTTTTCGAAGTTCTGCGCATCTACCGATGACGCTAGAANTATTTGAATTGATAAAACTTTTTTTTTTCAAAGAATGCCATATGTGGTGTAGATTGAAGAGCTGGTAGGGTAAAGTTTTCAGCAAAATGAATGTATGATTTCGACTAGTTCGAAGCCGAACATTTTGCCCACATCTTGACATCTCTGTTTCCTTTTGATAACATTCCATTGCGATTGCAGCGGCCGATAAAAAACAGAACAAAAACAAATCGAAACACACAAAGAATTCTCCACACCGGGTTGATCGTTTTGCAGTTTTGCAAGGTTCATAGGCGAGCGAGACGAAAAGAAGAATAGGACCGGGAATGATGGAAAATGCGGCCTAGTTAGTTTCTGGAGTTGGAATTCAGTACGGGACCAAATTCTTCCAGTACCCCCATAACTGCTTCGGTGTGGCACTAGTTGTGCAACTTGGAAAAAAAAAACAGCGCTTCTTCTCCATAGTAGTAGTAGCAGTGGTAGTATGACGGAGCAGTGAATCAGCCGAGGGGGGTGAAAACTTAGAACTGGGCCAATTTTCTTCTTATTGAGGGTTTGAGTTATTGCTATTCTCCATCGCGTTGAGATTCTGGTCTTCTTGGAGTATTCGAAACATCCAAATGAATTCCGCTGGACTAATGGCATGGCGTTCGCCAAGTGATGTCAACAAGACATAACAACAATGCATGGAGAGGCAGTCCGTCTGGCGGCCACACGAAGTCTGGCCTCGTTAACCGCAAAACGAGCAAAGGTTGGCAATAGGCGGAATGAGAAAAAGGATTTCGCAGCTCTTAGCTTCATTAGAGCTTCGCCCGACGAAAGTCACCTATCGATTCTTCGTTGGCCTGCACAAAAAAGGCCATCGTGGAAACCCGCAGCAGAGAAGAATGCTAATGACGAGCGTCCCATAGCTAGCAATGGTCCTCAATTGAAGACGGGCCCTATTTCATTGTGGCGAAAATAGAAACATAATTAGTCATTTTGAAAGAATGTGTAAATTAAAATGTCCCGGCGTGCCTTGAAACTAATAGAAATCGCAGCAAAGAGCGGCTGACGCTTTGTAATAGCAATATTTTGGTGAAGGAATGTTATGGGGAATGAATGAAAAGACATCAATGATCTGACAGGCAGACTGGCAAAGCGATGACAGAATGCCAGAAAGGAGTGAGACCGAAACAGAAACACATAAAGAGAAAGAACACAGAAAGTGATATGACATGAATGGACTGAGGTAGGGCCATGGCTGGTGCTCTAGCGCTCCACTTTGGGCCATTCAGGTTAAATCTCCAAAGCCTGTCCCCTTTTTAGTGTCTAACATGCCACTAGAACTACCATGGTAAACATAGTCCTTGGTTCGGGTTTGATCCTGGATAATCGGACCTTCTATCTCATCAGGCTTAGCTTATGGCTCTGGACCCCCTAAGAAGGATAAGCACACCGACGTGAACCCCCTTTGAGAGGCATGTAAGATTCTAAAGGAAGCTTAGTGCCGAACCTTCAAAAGAGTTTCTCCGTAGGGGCTTCTACCTTTCTTATGGAACGTCTAACGTCAGCATCACCTGGCTGGTGGGATAATTATTTTGCCTGCCACTTAAGGTGGTCGTCCTGAGAAGTAAATTTATGACGAGTATAATTTCGATCGAAATAGATGGCCAGGATGCGGCTGCAAGGAGTGAATTCCATTCCAGAAAATGTACCAACTACGAATGAGAAAGAGAAAATTAAAGAGAAGAAATATGTTCGATTTCAATGCAAAGAATGTAATCAGAAGTATGATCTATCATGGGGCTGTTATCTTTCTGAAGATATCAGTTGAGGAATGGATGATTCAGAATTATTTTGGCAGATCGTCATTCTATAGAAGCTTCGAAAACTTTTTGAGCAGACCTGAGTCATCTACACCGCCACTGATATCTGAAAAGAAAGCAGAAGTGTAGACAGAGGCTAGAACAAGGGCAGGGATAAGTGCAGACAGACGTTGGAAGAAGGGTAGGGATAAAAGTCGTAGCATAGCAACACTACGGAGCAAAAACCAACTAGGCTTGTCGTCGTCTGGGGTCGTCTGATTGATGGCGAACCTGCCTATCCTAAGACCTAAGATTACTGGGGAATTTGGAGGATCGGAATACGCTCAGAAAAGACTCGACGAGGGTCATTTTCAGTGAGAGTGCTCTCTTCTTCCTTCCAATCGAAGATTACTTACCTTGAACAATGCGATCCCAAGGTAGCATTTTTGTAACCCAGACTAGTCCGGTAGTCAGATCGTGGATGGAGTTCTCGGGTAGCATGGTTGGAATGATCGTTTGGGTGACTACGGGACCTCGTGCTAGTGCTACATCTAAAACCCAGTGCACATCAGTTACTAATGCTTTTGCGATTTCAGGTTCTCTGATGGAGGTTGCCAATGCTATCTTATGATCCAGGTCAAGTGTAAATGAAACTTTTTAGGAGCCATCGGTGACAGTAAAAACGGAGCCACCTGATGAGATTCAAGATGGAAGTGAGGACGCAAAAACAATCGGTGAACACGAAAAGGTAGCTTTTAATAGATTCCAACTGAATATAATGGGGTTTATACTCTCCGCCATGCTGGTAAGCGTAAAACTGGGTGAAGGTACTTAAGATTTGTCGAATGGTTATTGCTCCATTAATGAATTTCTTGATAAATTTCAAAAATCAGATAGTAAACGTGCTTTCGCTTTAGGTACCGATAGTGGTGATGGCTTACGGTGAACGTTACTCAATTCTCCGTCAATTGGAACAGATGAAACCTACCGTGATTATTCTCTACAACACGGATATTACCACATTGAGGCATATTGAGGTATACCTCTGGTGATGTTTATTATTTATCGGAAGTTGCTATAGACAAAGTTTTGTTGACCTCTAGAAGGCCTGTGATTGGTTCCAACAAACAATGCACCAATCATAGGCCTTTAATTCAACACTGAATCTAATAATTCTGTACCAATGCATATAAAATGGAGCACGCTCACAGAATAAACACACAATGATCATCAAGCCACATTAGTGGCGGATAAATTATTAAAGAATCAGAGCTCTATAAGTCACAGCAACATCAGAGCTATCAAATTTTAAAGAGAAGGGGAGAGGGAGGCGCTAGAATTGAGCTGATGTCGACTATGTACTATAGGTTCGCCTTTTTTAGCGTCAGATTGATCTGTTTCGTCATTTCAGATCTACAAAGCATGTCACTCCGAGCTGTTCCTCCAGATTTTCTCACTCATGTACAGGGAGTCGACTGAAGAGTCACGCTATCTGACGGCGCTCAAGAATGAGACGGATGCGTTCGAATCACTATTCAAGGAAAAAGCGGTAAGTACCTAGCAATGTCTGCTTGGAAGCTTTCAACAGAATGCTTTATAAGTGTTATAACGGTGATTTTTGAGAGATCCTATTTATACTCGAGTCTCGAGCCTTCGATGTTAATTGGTTCCGTTCGGGTATGCGCTCCGCATTCCACTTCTGGCCCCAATCGTAGTAAT
>UZAF01018487.1:19784-32622 GCA_900617895.1 Haemonchus placei | reverse complement strand
GTTTGTGTTCCATTGGCGTGTTGATGGTTGTAGGAGACCATATTTGGGAGGTTCAATAACGGGTGCGCGTGGAAAGTTGGGGTCAGATAAAGTAATGTCGCTGAGGGGTCGACAACCCAAGCATACTTGCAATAACTCATCCTTCCTCTTGACTAGAACGATATTGTGCACCCAAGGGAGCGAATTGGAGGAGTTCGTTAATGTGCTGAATTTTTTACAAATGTAAGACAACATATTTTACAAAGACCACGCGAGAGCCAAGTTCAGCAGCGTTGGCAGAATGGCGGATAAAGGCACTCATATGAACAGGTGTTGTTTATGACCGAGTATACGGCATACCATTAAGCATTACGTTAATCGATATGAAAAGTTATTCATGCAAAGGCGTGTAGCAAAGCATCAATCGATAAGGTTATACGTTCAATATATGAGATTATGTTCTGAACTTTGAACAACTTTTCCCTCATAATCTCATCATTTCACAGATGATCATTGCCAGCGATAAGAAGGAGATCAAGCACGGCAACACCATCGCAGCCTGTACTTTCCATTGTCACTATGGAGGACATCACGCATAATTCAGAACAGGAAGAATGGAGGGTTACTTGCAAAACCACTTTACACCCTACAGTGTGCTTATAACGTTGAGTACCATGTAGGCAGAATGAACGCTGACAGGATTCGTTTGGGAAAATCGATACAAATGAATTAAACGAGGGACGTTCACTAGAAACAAAATTATTCTTGGTGCTTCTATCATGAACGTTTCAGAATGCTCTAACTACCTGGATGGACCTGGTTCCGAAAAGATCACGGCATGGAAAGTGTCGAAGAATGTTGTAGCTTAGTTTAATCGCAATAGAAGAGTAGATTCACTGCAATCGGCGAAAAAACGAGATACAAAGACAAACCAGTGAAAACGAGCTATATCTGACCAGTTCAAACTCCAAGTCCAAGTCCAGGAGGGGATTTTCATTGTGCATATGCAAGACTAGCATTCAGTGCGGTCAGCATCATTCATTGGACTGGGAAAGACAGTTCTTCCCTCCCCTGATTCAAACACAGGTGGAGGGGCATCTAGAAATTCATGCTTCTTCATTGAACAAAGATCATGGAACGAAGGAACAGGTGAGCTGAACATCTCATGCAATTTTGTGATGACCATCAGACCATGGTAATTAATGATGTGTTCGCTGGACGGGTTCCAAACGAACGCCGAGGTCGTCTTCAATTGGGAGTCAGAATTCTTCACGAAAGCTCTGTACACTTTGTGTCCCTCGAGACGATCATTCGACCACATGGCTCGTGAGAGGACGCTTAGAGACATTAATGGGCTCCCTTACAAAGAACGAGACCGCGTGCGATTCAGAGGAGAATATGTAAAACATTACAAGTCTCATACCTTTAGCAGTGTTTTCATTATTCTGCGTTCTGCGAGTTATGCTAAACCTTGCCCGCCGATTTGCGACTCCTTCGATCTGGTTCAAGTTTCTCGAGTAAGATTCCTACAGTAGTAGTTGTGCTAGTAGCAGTAGTGCAAGTACGGAAAATTCAAATAGTTGAAAAGTAAAGGGAAATAAGAGTATAAAGAGAAGCAAAGACTTGAAAAAGCTCACGTTGAGTCTCGAGTCATACCTGCAAAAATCCGAATTGAATAAATCGGAATCAGAATAGGCAGAATTGTGCATCCTTGTTGATTGGTGGACGGTGGAACTGCACCACGAGACCAGTGAGGAATGCATCATTGGTAAGGCAACTCTGCTTATCTGGACAGAACATCGCATTTGTATCCGAGAAGCCCAGGTGATAGGAAAGAGGTGAGAATGAGGCTCAAACACTGCCTTCTTCCTGTGAAAGTATTACACACCGAAGTAGTCTCTTCGCACTATACATTCTGCAGGAAATTCATCATTGTGAGCTACTTCGTCTCAGTCGGTCGAAACGATTCACACTGGCAGGGCTTAATTCTTGCCAAATCTTCCCGAATCTCGTTTTTGGTTTGCAGCAAAAGGCGTGTCCTTCGGTGGCATTGATAAAGTTAGGTAGAAACATCGAAGGTAAAAGTGGACAATAAAAGACCAGGTATTTATCGCCATTCCTTTGATACATAGCAGCTTGTATCTCTTTTTGTTTATTCTTCCTGAATTATGGCATATCAAATACTGGTAATTGAATAATGCGGATACCCTACTCAGCAAATCGAACAAAGTACCTCTGTTTTTTGAACTTCCTAGTATTCCGGCACTTCTTCGCTTTCCTTGCTGTTGATTTTCTGGTAGCACTTTTTGTTTTTCGAGTTTTTTTTCTGAAGCATGGGAAACTAACTATACTACACAACAAATTGCATATATATATTATCTATGTATATTATATTATATACTTGAGGAGAGAAAAAGGAAGATTGGTAACATCTTCTTACTGGACTTTTTGGTTTTTTTTCACTCTCTCGGTCCTTTTGAAATAAAATCCATTCACTGATTTCTGGGGAGTAAGTTTTGAGAAAAGAAAAAGAAGCTCAATCGAATCAGGCTAGTGGATTGAACTCTCACCCCTTCTTGTTTTTAGTGATTTTCTTTGTTCGAGTGCATTTGGTTTTTTTCGAGACTCTTCTATTACATTTGGTTTTCTTCGAGACTCTTCTACTTTTTTGACTGAAATTAGCTACTTAAAAAATCTGAAAATCAGAGGAACATTCCGGGCATTTGCCAATTGGGTGCATGAATTGTCTTCTCCTGCCAGTCTTCTTCAGTGACAATTTCCACCCTCGAAAGGGCCTTTTGCCGAATGGTAGCGCGGCTATGTGGAACAACACCAGAGGCGACTAGAGAATAACTCGCGTATCAAAAGCCGGTACGTGACCGTACGCAACTGAAGTCAGAGGATGATCTTGAGTCGTCTTATACTTTCTGTCCACCGCCAGGCGTATCCGGTGGTATCCAAGTACTCGTGCGTGTGGGAAAAGTTCGCGTCCGAGTCGGCTGGGCTTGTAAGCTGCGTGTGCAACCTGCATGACGAGTCCTACAAACGTTTGTCTTACATTGCTGGATAGATTTTTATACCACCATCAGATAAGAAAAATAACAGAAGAAAATAACAAAACGCACAAAACGCAGAGTTTCGCCGAACAGTCCCCACAAAACAACAATGACGCCGAAGCACCCTTATATATGAATCCTGTCTCTGCATGCCACGTGGCATAGACACTTCAATACGGGCTAAACACATCTACATGCCTTGTCCCTACATGCCTTGCCTCTACTTCCCTTAGTGTTTCTACATGCTTTGTCTCTACTTTTCACGTGGCATAGACGCGACACTACGGGATAAACGGTCGATACGGAAAAACGGAATAATACAACATGAAACACGTTAACCAAGTGACAACGTCATGAGATCCCTACACGTCACAGAGATCCTCCCTCTGTCGCAGAAAAACCGCGACCTAATGATCAAAGGCCCCAGTCACGAAAGGGCGCGACCCAATATAAGAGGTTCCTTATTACCGTATCACTGAAAAAATTTGGGGACTTCACAANGGGGGGGGGGGGGTGTGATAAAGCGATTATTCATTAGGTTTCTCTTTCTTTGCGACTTAGCGAGACTTTCTATTGTAGCCCTAAGTTCACTTGTTGTACTCGTTTATTGTAGGCCGTTGATGTTGCCATGTTAGTTAGTAGTGATGCTGCTATCGTTGTTCATTTGATGTAGAAGTGCCACTATTGTTATTTTGTTATGTTAACTAGGGTTGTTAGGTTTTTTCTTTAACTCATCTTGTATCGCCATCATGTTGTCACTTATTACGGTGTTGCCGATAATCTCATAATGGTGCCGGTACACGATTCTCACTTATGGGTTTTTCTTATGTATCAATGATAAAGGTTTAATTACCCAAGTTTGAGGTGCAAGTCCTGCGTGGCGATTATACGAAAGAAGGTAAGAAGGCATGCTACCCCGACCACAGGACAACCGTTTCACCCTCAATACTCTCTACAACTCAGATTATTGCTGGTTGCCACGGATGACTTTCGAATAAATAAAAGACGTGATGTATTATGAATATAAAAACCCTGATGCATGAGGTCATAATGAAACAGTGACCGAGTGAGCTCAATTTTTCCTCACTGTATTGTATAAACTTCAGTCAACCCGGAGTACTGCTACAGTTACTTTTTTTGGGCCCACCTTGACCCCTTCCTTGAAAAATTGGAACGCTTCATTGACGAGCTTAAGCTAATTTACAGCTAGGGATTAGAGATTTGGTTTTCCACTTTATCAATCTACCCTAATACATTTTCTACTTACAAATATAAGTAATTGAGGAACTTGCCTATCTACACTGACGAGTATGGTTAAATGAGGCATACTTGCATTTTGGATTGGCATTTAAACCACTACAAAAATTCGCTATCCAGACCCGTATTATCTCCATTGATAAGAACCATTTTTCGTGATTTGTAAATTACTGGCGGTCGGATAAGTTATGTAGCTATTGGAATAGGTAAAAAACGGATCCATAAGGTCAAAAACCTTGATGCACGATTGAAATGATGTCATAGCAAATTGCTAACCAAAATCTGTTCTCCTTGTATGGTGCTGACTCAGTAATTCCTTATTTTTGCTTGTTCCGCTTGAAGAACTAATCTCTTTGTCAAAAGTTGTATTATATAAGTTCATTTCGACTCATAAAAACGTTCATTGGCATTCCTTGTATCTCTATATATTTAACATTAACTGTCTTGGAAATATTAATATCACCATGTGAAAATCTGATGACGTTGATGCTGAAAACACTAGCTTTGCTATATGATTTAATCACTGATTTTGTCATTCGTCATACCGCAATATCAGGTCAGGTTCGAAAAAAATTTAGATTTCTAAGGACGACTTTTCTCAAACGCTTGTTTTAGGAGCGTCGCAGAAATTTCAACTTCTTGGCGTAAGCAACGGCGTCCCTGATCTGTTCGTTGACGGCGCTCAAACTCTGGACTCCTTTCTGCACCTTCGTGTGTAAGAAAACCCCAGCGTCACCCTCTCCAGAGCACGTTGAGTGAATTTGACAGCATGTTCGTTAGCTTCTGAAGAGTCCAAGTCACCGAGGCGTACATCAAAGCAGGAAGGACAGTGGTGTCGAAAAGGTAAGCGTGAGGCCAGATGGTCTTTGTCTCCTTCACTACTCCCTCGATGTTCTTTAGTATTTCAGAGGTAGCATCGGCAATTTCCACGCATCGGTTGCTGGAGGGGTTGCTAGAGTGACTGACTCAATCTTCTCAAACACCCGTGCACTGATTCAACGTCCAATGAATGGTTGCTGTAAGGAGAGAAAGAGCCTACACACACATCCACCCCACCATCTCTCAGCTGAACTGTGGAGCACACGACCTGTGAACCTTAGATACACATGGCGGGTTGAATATATGAACTAGCGCAATAGCATTGCTCCTTACAGTCAAACTTCAAGAACAAACTACCAAGACTGCAGGCTCATAATTCCTCATGTGATCGAAACGCTTCTCACACGGATGCTGAAGAGAGAGGTGGACTATCCCAATGTTGTATGGTTGCCACTCCATTGAGGTTTCGCTCCGGGATTTTTTCGTTGATTAACGTTGAGTGTGACTCTCACTAGTGAAGAATTCGTTCTATTTAAACAGCCACGCATGTTGTCGCTACTACTTCCTTACAATGACTTCACTCGGTTCCTAGCATCGCTACATTTTTTGGAACTTTCTACTCAAAAATCTCTTTCAACTCGAGGTATGTTGCGCCATACTGAAACCCACTTCTCCGACAGCGACTTTGCGACATCTCGTCAATTCAGTACCACTTTTTTTGGTCGTTCTTTGCTACTGTTTCCTTGTTGTTACTGATGATACAATTGTTGTTTATGTTGTTGTTATACTTGCCATTCAATTTATCGGTGTTGACTCACGTTTTTGATTCGGTGACTAGATTAAGCACATAAGGAAAAAACGACACTATCTCACTTCTCCTATTGAACCCTATCCCGAAAGTTTTTTTGTTTGGGATTTTAGACAATCAAATTGTGTCTAGGTGCCACGAGGTAGGCGCAAAACGAGCACCAATCATTCCTAGTGCTTTGTTAAAATAAGCAGCCGCTTCTAAAAGCATCCAAGGCGTGGACGTGCCTGCGAGTATCTGCCACTACGACATCTTCTTTCCGTGATATTGCAGCAACGGATGAAGTCGTCAGGGACGGCACCACCATCACCAACCTGGCCCTAACAATCATTATTAATCTCTCAGAGATACACCCATTTCTTTACACCCTCTTTCGGTAGCAGAACTGCGGAGCGGTGAGCCCTTTCGATTCTTCAAAGAACAACGGATTCCTTCTTCAATGAGTTGATGGTGATTCGTTCAAACAGTATCAGTTTCCACCCGTTTTATTTATGAATACAACTAATTCTTCAACAGTTCATGAAGTATTCAATGATCAGTTGTGTTTTTTTTACCACCGAAATGCAGCATTAATGAGGAGAACCGGATTCGCGTTTTCCTTGATAAGAGGTAAGTACATAGTTCACGATCAATTAGCAGGGTAGCAAAATAAGGAAGTTCAACTCATTCCAAAGGAGAAAACTATAATTTAGATCGCCCTTCTTTCATCATTGGTCCAAGGTACTTCTCAAACGTTGGCAGCACCTGTAAGTCAACTTTAGATTGCTCATGAAAGACTCACATGAGTAAGAGCCTCACCTCAGTCTTGTTCAATTGACTCTTCTGAGCCCATTCCAGGAGCGCAGGATAGACATTACCATCGCGACGTCCGAGCACCTGGAAATATGAACAGCGAGAGAGAGGTGCCCCGATGAAGTAACGACTAGTATATATACTGTGAACAGATCTGACATACCGAATGGAGCTCCGCATCGTCAAAGTCCCAGCTGTCGACTAAGGAAACGGCATTTGGTCGAAGTCTTTCTAGACATCGATAAATGCCATCTCGAATTCCATCAGCCTGACTGTCAGACATGAAACCGCCCTATAAGACCAATTCATAAATTCAGTAAAAGAATGACCGACAGTAGAGTGTTCGCTGCCATAGGCAATAAGAGCAGCACGCCTTAGAAATAAGATTAGTCTTCAAATCTTTTTTGTTCACAAGTCCGATGGCTTACATACTTGAATTTCAATTAATCTCTTCATATCAATGCTGTGGGAATGCTTCAGATTCAGACCAGATTGAGGTATAGCAAGTGAATGGGTATTCTGCGATCTGATCATGCGACCAGAGTTGGGTAATAGCAATGCTAATACATTCAGAGTGGATATCAACCACATGAATCAGGAACAAAGGCAGTTTTGCTTTTCTCTCAATTTTGTAACCGGCTTGTAACGAGACTGTTTTATTTTGATTTGCTATGCTGTACTTGTCGAATCATCATTGATATTACCATGAATGTACTGAAAACTCTGAACGGTACGCGTTACCATTAGTACGTAACCAAATGAATCTGTTTTTAGCAACTAAAATAGCATCCGCAATCATTTTTCTTGGCAATCAAAATGGGTGAAGTGAGTCACACCAAAGTTAGTGGAACTTGTTAAACAATTAGAAAAGTCAAAATGACAAATAGTCAAAATAAAGTGAAAGATGGCACATTAAACGAACCACCTTCTTCTGAGGTTAATATCTAGCTTGGGGAAAGTAGACAAAAAGATGTAGCTCTTCTCTAATAATGCTCCGTTTTTTGCATAACTACGATCTATTATGAAAGGGTGAAATCGACCACAAGAAGAATAAAACTGCTCCATTGATGAGCTGTGTTTACCTGTTTAGAAGTTTATTTTTGAAAATACAAAATATTGCTAGGTAACACGTGATCGGTAAAAGAGGTAAAAATATTTATCTCATCGTATCTACAGATACTGCGGGCACCAATGGTCTTTGCGTGTTGTGGTCCCTGCTGTCCTACTGCTGCTACCAGTATTGAGGAACTTCCGAACGTCGATATAATGAAACGTCGATATAATGACAGAACCATTCATAGCAACTAAGTTTGTTGAAGTGGATGCGAACAGGAAGAAAAAACTCACTTTCAAGAATTCTCCTTGACTAGAGGTAATCAAGTCGAAAGCGTAAAGACGTGTGAGGTCGGTAAGTGGAGATCGTAGAGAAGCATCTGGAGCCGTGGCAACTTTTTCTAGGAACGTGCGTACAAGATAAAGACGAACGTGCATCTAGAAGTAGACAACGAATGTGAGAAATGTAAATAGTACATTTACACGAACATACTCGAGACGCTTTGCAAAGTTCGATCGAAGCACGATTCCATGCCTCCTCAGTGGACGTTTCACGCTGATGCCGCATCAGGACATCATAGGCACGGAAGATCTGAGAAACGATTCGATTAATGTAACAGATACAAAGTCAAATATGCATACCGTAGCAAGGTGGAGACGCCCAACCAATTTATTTTGGGTGCGCCACTCAGTTCTATGCGAAATCGTAGGAACATCTAAATTTTAGTGACCTTGAGTACTAATATGCTTCAGGCTCACATTGCAAAATCGTACCATTACACCGATTGACGGCGAAGCCACGTAGCGCGACTACAAATGTGAAAGTGAATGAGTGCTCATCTGAGGAAGTGGCTGCTTGCCAAGAGATGAAGCAATGCACTGCGAATAGACCTTAATGGACCTTTGTTGTGTGCTGCTCTGAGCAGATTCTGTCTCCCAGCATCTATTCGTTGCATTCGAGAGAATGTGACGTTTGGGAGGTGGTCTGGAGTCTACCAGCAATAGAAGAGCCCTCGTCAACTGTGAGATAGCACATCCAGCTCATCTTCTCCCTTTTCGACGGCGAAGCCACGTAGCGCGACTACAAATGTGAAAGTGAATGAGTGCTAATCTGAGGAAACGGCTGCTTGCCAAGAGATGAAGCAATGCACTGCGAATGGACCTTAATGGACCTTTGTTGTCTGCTGCTCTGAGCAGATTCTGTCTCCCAGCATCCATTCGTTGCATTCGAGAGAATGTGACGTTTGGGAGGTGGTCTGGAGTCTACCAGCAATAGAAGAGCCCTCGTCCACTGTGAGATAGCACATCCAGCTCATCTTCTCCCTTTTCCTTCCAGCGTTTATCCCCTCCACCCCACGGTCGACTATTCCAGTGCGTTGTCCCCACACTCTTCTATCACCTTCTGTCATGACGGTGGTTTTCAAAAGATCAATCTTGATCACGTTTCTCTATCTTCTCTTCAAAGTGACTCATGGTCGGGAAGGCACAGATACGCGTTTGAACAGTGGACCAAGGACTTAAGGGGATCAACGCTGAAGAGAAAATCAGGAAATGAGTTTTTTGTTAGATTTTCTATCTCAGAGTCGTTTTACCTGAGCTTCAAACTCCATTGCTCCTCTTATCGGGTATCTCTGTGTCCTTTCACCACACGTCTATACAATCAGTCATTGCTCTTTCATCTTCAGCTGTTGCTTGACCCTCTTGATGTTCTCATTTAAGACCCATTACACTTGCGTCCAGCTGCAGGCTCATCTGAGCATACCCATTTCAGCATAGTGAAGTTGTTTTCCATAGTTCGCTGCTTACAGGCTAGCAGTCTGTACCATAGAGCGTTTTGGGTCCCACCACTGTTCTGCATATCGCTTTTTGGGGTCCTGGAGCATCGTCGGTCGCTTACTTTCTAAACATCGAAGAAAATACGCTCTCTGATGACTCCCNCCCCCCCAAGGCAGTCAGAAATGACTCCGCGCACCCTTCAGCAATTAGGAACTTGATCTTCTTCAGGTGTCCATCTTTCAGAAGTTCTATGATGATATCTGGTGGTGTACTGAAACCGTGACGTCTATTGCTTTAGTTAGGCTTGGATGATTATGTATGACTGCTTTGAACCTATCGTACATTTCTGTGACCAGATAGGCCAAGTGATCTGGGAAGCATTGCTACCAGAACTCTCTGCAGAGTGATGCACGCCTCTTTTCCGCTTTGTAGCCTGGCAAGGTATTTTTGGATACACATGCATGCATGCGACAGTAGTAAACGTGGGTCTCATTTTCCTGAACCTGAAAGTCCTCATTATGGCAGTTGGGTAATACTTCTGGAGAAACGCTGCTGAAACATCAGGGTCGTTAACATGGTACCCAAATGAAGAAGAACGAAGATGACGATCTATGCTCCCAATCTACGAATTTTCGCATAAGAAACTCAAACCTAGATGATCAAGTACAACTTGAGGTGAGAAGACATTGCCAACACATGCTGCTCTTGGGCTGCAGAAGAGCTGTTACTTGGAATAAGCTGTAGCAGAAGTGCCGACGATGAGGGTGTCCTCGTCCACACGCACTCGGCCGCAAAACCGATTCTCACAGAAGCCTGACAAACCGAATTAGATGCTTGCAGTCGAAGAGATATCTCTCGACTTTCGTTCAATTATGCCTACCATGAGCAGAATCCATCTCCTTACATACTCCAACTTGACTGCGTATCACTACACGGATGGATACTGATGATTTTGAGTACGCTCCGCTCCTGTACGTGGAATTTAGTTCTGCCACCTGTCATCAGTGTTTCCATTCTCTATCCTTTCGAAAGTGGGGAATTCTAGTCTTTGGGTTCAGGAGTAACGACCTTTTGTTAAGTACGTATACCGACACACACGTAGCTGCATAAACTTAGACACAATTAACCATCATACACATGTAAAAAGATATGATAACCAGGCCTGACCAGACGTTTCTCGCATTCTGAGGGTTACCATCTTTGAGTGTGTGTTAGACTCACCTGTCTCCTAGCCACATGTTCGAAGTCTTGCACAATATCTGCATCTGTATATGTTTGCCAGGCTGCGAACTTCGAGTGTGCTAGGTCAGGTTTAGCCAAATAACCGCAAATTGCCGCTAATTTTGCGTTTCCACTCCGAACTTCTTTCGCAGCTTTCATCAGGAATCTGAAAGAAAACGAGGGATAATGAACGCCGCTGTCAACTGAGTCATGTTATAGGGAAATATTACCCACATAGTAAAAAACCTGTTCATAATAAACGATACCTCGAAAAAATCCCTACCTGGCGACTTGCAATAACATGACGATATTTTCGCCTTCATAGGTGCAGCCACCTACTGAGTAGGCGTAGATTTCTGGGAATGCTGAGGCAAGTGAATATCCATGGCCACCACAAGCTAAGCGGCATTGCTCTATGCCCTGAAAACACGACTTAGTCGATCAAAGTGAGTTGTAGATGTGGCTGCCTGTACCTGAGCTGCTTCCCATGAAACGACCGACTTTAGGCCCGACGACAATGCATGAATCTCGGGAAGAAGGTCCACATTCCCGTGAGTAAGTTGTTCAGTGACCTGAAGGCCTCGAATCCAGGTAGAGATAAAAAAATAAGATGCATTCAATTGGGATGTGCCCATGTTTTTGACTTCTATGGTATGTGCCGTTTCTGTTTAAGCGAGCGCAATGAAACCCTAACGAAACATGAACCACTACTATGGTGAACTTAATTTCTTTGGCTTCTGCGAAATTCCTAAAACTTTGAATGGAAAAGAAGTGGACCAATTTTTGGTTCATATTTTCGACTTCCCTATGCATATCATGATTCAACGGTCATAGAAACTAAATCGCAATCTGCTGGTACTGAAGCTTGCGATGAGTGATCCAGAAAAAAGCCGTCCTGAGATCTAACCACTCTTTTTCAATCAGTGGGACGTAGAACAGAGTGGCGCGTATTCTGTTGGGTGCAGTATATTTAGCCGGAATTGTGAATAAAGATT
The DNA here is from genome assembly GCA_900617895.1 of Haemonchus placei. NCBI lineage: Eukaryota > Metazoa > Nematoda > Chromadorea > Rhabditida > Trichostrongylidae > Haemonchus > Haemonchus placei. The sequence goes on along the minus strand of UZAF01018487.1, from coordinate 20,866 downwards.
GCAGACAGCAAGTTTCCCTGAGCAATGGCTTCTTAGTATGAAAATCAGGATCACTGGTGCTCGGCGTCGCGCGTCAGAGTCACGGGTGATTCCACGTGCTATTTCACCCGATTCCCCCAAAATCTGAACATGTTTGCAATTGAGTCAAAACTGTTGAAACTGTTCTTAAAAAGCATCGATGGCTCTATAATATTTCTGTAATAAGTTTTTCATAGTTTTTCGAATCATCAGATTAGCAATAGTATCCCGAATTTCAATAATTAGGTAAACACTATCGTAAAGCAACCTACCTTCATATACATATCACGAATTTCGTATGCAGCAAACATGAAAGCGAAGGCACGAGCCAATTGTGGCATAAGACGGAACTGTTGAGTCTGGTAGTCGAGAATTTGAACTTCACCAGCTCTGAAAGTGTTCGTGTAATCAGCCATATTTGAAACTGGACCCGGCTTACGGCTGGTAAGTTGCTCGTTACATTATGTTATTGAACTGAACACGAAGGGTGCAATGGAGGTAAGAGGAAGGTATTTGGTACCAATCATACGCTTCCTGTTTTCCCGCACAGTTGTCATCTCTGACGGGCCGTTCCAAGGCACCATCACTCGTTAATGAACATTCAAGCATCACCATCAGCACTACCTCACCCTCCATCACGTTATAACTGCTTCGCGCAGTAGCCAGCTAACAAGGGAAGGATCCCAAGTCGAAGTGGCTATTTGAAATGGGACCATTACTGCTGGGGGTATTTTTTAATGCTGATTCCAAATCCGCATTCAAAATCTGCTAAACGATTCTCTGAACGAAGTTATGGAGGTGGTCTCCTTTGAGCGCTCAACAGGGGAAAGCACAGAAGCCATGGTCGCCGGTATCTCGTAAGTGGTGGCTTGGAGTGGAGGTGAGCGTGACGCTTCACAGACACGGGACCAAGGATCGGGTTTGGTGGGCGGCGGCATTTTTGCATCTTGCAGGACTTTTTCCTCCAGGTTGTGAAAATCTTTTTATGTTAGTTTTACCGCCTTCAGCGACTTTTTGGTTGGTGCAAGAACAAGGAGTATTTCGGATCCTGTGATGTTGAACGC
>UZAF01018487.1:6970-18317 GCA_900617895.1 Haemonchus placei | reverse complement strand
CTCTTCACGTTTTCGACCTTTTTCGACTTCTTGTCTGCACTCTCCTGTGCACTGTTCATCAGTCAGTCCAGTCACCAGTCGCAAGACTGTTTGTGCACTACCGAATAAAGGATCTCAGTACGATCAGTCATTATAACCTCTCAGCCAAGGTTAAGTTTCTGTTCATTTTCAGAACGCCCTGTGCTCGGTCATCATCCCCACACTCCTTTAGGTCGCTACTCTTCTATTCAATTAAAAATACACTGCAATCCACTCTGAAAACCCTACAACACTATCCGCTATAGCGTGTTTTCTATAGCCTTGAGTCTGTAGACTTTGAACCTTTATGCGGATCGTTCCTGTAGTCGCCTATTAATCATACTGTCAGTGGAAGCGTTGCCGCTTAAACATCCTAGCTACCTGAGAAATGTTGTTTCTAAACAATCCACGGTTGATTCTCACCTTGGCCTATGAAATAGCTAGTCCTAACAGAAACATGCTCAACGTAAGGTTGCATTGAACTCAGGCTATAATTCAGTGGAATCACATCAGCATTAAAGCAAATTTACAGCTCTCAGAAATGACCAATACTTACCCCTGCTCAATTTCGCCCTGCCGTCGAATGGCGGAGTACCGTATGGCGATGCAAGCGGCAGCAGCCAATTGGGTGGCTTGATCTTTGATCATAATCGATCGCACGAATACCATAGTACCGTAGCCGAGTTTCGAGTGCTTGGGAGCGATGTAGGTGCCATCACGTTCTACCTGGAATAGCACTTCATAGAGCTTAGCCTAACGACCTTTCCCCCATCCAAAGTGTCGTGCACAGTAAATAGTCGTGGTCCCCTCCGACTCTCGTCAATCAACCACTGAAGTACGCCCTGCTCCCTATCAGCGCTCACTTATTCGGCAGAATGAACCTTTCTAATCTCGCAGCAAAACTTTTGATGAAGTTGATCAACCCGTTTCCAAAGGGAATAAAAATAATTTCATAAATCTGGACTGTCTACACCACTGAAAGCGTCTTTGAAATCGAAAACCGAGAATTCTACGAACCCAAGAAATGTTGCTGAGCTTATCCGATCTTATGGATTCGCTATCTCATGTGTACGTCTTGGGAGTGCTGCCTACTGCAACGATATAAAATGTCTCATAATTAAGCAGTAACGTTAAAGAAGGCATAGATTTGGAATTCTAGTTTAGTTTGAGACCGAGATAGCAAAATCTGAGGAGGCTTGGTCAACACTCTGGTAAAAGCTCACGCCGTTTCCCTCTGTTCAAAAACTACTTAGATCACAGGCAATAATCCAAAAACCTTTTGAATTACTTCAGTTATTCAAAATGGAAATTCGCGACTATCTAGTGAAAACTAAAGTTGAAACCTTGGAGTACCGCATCAGCATGCCCTGTCGAGGTATTCTGTAGTTGTCAAACAGCAGGAAACCGTTGTCACTTGAGTTGAACCCAAACTTTGGCCCAATATCACCGACACGAATCCCTTAAAACACTGAATATTATTGGTGAGGTCCATGAAATGTAAAACACTGCACCTTTCATTGGCTTGTGAGTTTCAAGATCTCGTAATTGAACGATGAATGGATGTGGTCCATGGCAGACTCCTTTGGTGTATAGTTGAGCAACAACGATTGCATAGTTTGACGATTTTCCAAGGGCACCAGGCCACCATCTGAAATCATGTCAGTGCTTGAGCCTCTAAAGCCCATCGGTAGTCCACTTTCAGTGCTGGCACTTGAAGAATAGAAGTGACTAATCGAATTAAATCGAAATAACCAAAAGGAAAGTATAAATGTGTACTTCAAAAACCCGAAATATAACCGGCTAAATTAAAAAGTATATGCTCACGATCATGTGCGGGAAGGACGTTCAAAAAATGTGGCGAAATTGTTCGGCTCACTTTTTTTTTGAGAAAACAGGATAGTCAAAAGTTATATTACCCAGAGTATTGTATTCAGTTACTGCCTCACTTGGGCAGTAGATTACATAGGTGGCGTGGGGAGAAAAAGAAAATATCACGAAAATCGTCGTAGTTCGACTCTGAATTTGTTTTTCTCGAACAATTTCCACTTTCTATGACACTTTAGCCTGCGATATCAATGAATACAGAATACCTCAAAAAATTTATTTGCCAACCAGGATTTGGCTTCAAGAGAAGTTCGAGAAACCGGCCGCCATAGAACTTTCAAGAGGGAAAGACGCCTCTTCAAAACTGTACACTTATTAGAGATCACCGGGAATAAAGACCGCACATACATAAGATATTCGTCTAGAGATGCTTTGATCCTTTGATTTGATTGCAGGTCAGTTATAGCCCATTCAGAATCACCATATAAATCATTTCTCGATACTCAATCGTAGAGAAGAGCGAGCGCCAATCTATATTCATCTCTCTGATTTTATCTACAGTTGCTCCAAGAACTGAATAAATAGGAACTATCGTAGAAGTCGGATCTGAGTACTTATGTTAATCGCTTCTCGCTTAAAAATGTGGTATAAGAAAAATAGATAGTAAAACATACATACTTCGCTGAAGTAATTGTTGGTGAGTTTATTATGAACTCCTCTGTCTTCGGATCGTAGGTAGCAGTCGTTTCCAAATTCTTCAGATTTGTACCTGGGAGAAACTGTAGTTAGAGACAAATGCACCCTTATGCATCTATGAGCAGATAGTGCATCGGATAACGATCCAAAATTAAACCCGTTTTCATTGTGAATACGAAAACCGTAGTTTTCAGTGGTTCCCACCTCATGGGGCCCCTCAATAGCCTTATGAGATAGTACCAGTTCTTGTCACTAATCGTCTACAATACCGTAACACCCCAGCAAAGTATCAAGGTTCTGACATTAATGCGATAGGAGCAATTATTTAAGTGACTCCCCCTTCTAAGTGTCCTCAATAGCGAATGTTATCATCTCCTTTCAGGAACGAGCAGTGTTTTTACCTCATCAGAATTTGAACACTCTGAGCCAAAGGTTAAGTAACTATGAATTCGTCGTAAATACACGAACCCAAACAAATAAATAAAAGCACCCTAACATATCCAGTGACACTTAGCGATTTATATAAATTAAAATTCTCGCTCTACGTTCCTCAAAATTACTCTTCAAAATATTCTGTCATTCATAGATTCCATTTAGGAATCAACTCATTTCTCCTCCCAGATTGCATGTGGAGATTGGAGCATGCACCTCCCTTACCAACAGACCCATTGGGAAAAGGGCCTCTAATCTTGCAAGTGCATTGACATAACCATACCGACCCACACCTCCCGAGGCTCGACATGGAAGAATGAGTCGACACTCACTGAAGGTGCAAGGTGGTCTCTTCTAATACTTTGGCGCTGATTTTTTTTCCCATTTCTAACGATACATGGTTCCAGCGTAAAGTTACTGCTGCCCTTTCTAACTCACCATGACCGAGCTCAGTCTGGGCGTAGGTACCGATGATTCCTCGAGAAATTGCTAACGACAACCATTCGTCCAGCTGTTCGTCGTCAGTTTGACCTTGGATCGTTGGAATAAACATTACAAAATGTAATGATAAAGGATGAAGATCTCGTCCCATGATCAGCCTGGAAACAGAGAGCGAGGAAGTAGAATATAAGCGGCAAAAAGAACTAACAGAAACTCACGACTGGTAGTACATTCCTTCGCCAAAGAAATCTGACGCATCAATTTGTTCCAGGTTATCAGTCATTGCCACAATCTGACAATAGACAATCTCAAGCAACGAAAACTCGTGACACAGGCGAACATGGGTTTTTGAAGAACAAGATTCTCGACCAGAAAGTTAAGGTTATGTGTTAAAAGTGCTGTTTTACTTTTTGCGCATAGCCCCTATAGGATGTAACCCGTACGAGGGAACAGAAGTTATGCTTTTCCACTCAAACATTCCTTTCTCACGAACCTCGCCCTATGTTCGCGCTCCAGTCCTGCCACTCACCATGAGCCTTGATTGCTCCGATTCTCCGTCTCTCTGGGAGCGGTCGATTGCTATCAGTTCATTTGTGAGGAACTGCGAAGGAGAGACTACCACCGGTGTGGATCTTTATCCCAGAAACCCCCTGCAATCAGTCAGGAACCTCCGAATGGCCCAAAACACTTTTTTCGTGGGCACAAGCCGTAACCTCTAAAAGGCTCTCGGACGTCCCCTTGATTGAAAACACATTCGAATAAAATTGAATGTAGTTTGATGCTACACCACCCAATCCAAAAAATTGAAATAATCTCCCTTTTCCTAGCGTCAATCCCGCACCCTCACAGAAACTGCTATACCTGTAACTTGTTTCCCCTTCCTTCTATCTGCGGCATTTTCCCCACTGTACTTAGTTTTGTTGAAGCCTTTCTTAGTAAGATCTAGCCACCAGACATTACCTTCCTTGCAGCGTTGTCAATCCTCTCCTCACGTGTCATGAATTCCACTGGAATAGGATCGTGAAGCTCCGGTTTTGACTTTACAAACTCCAAAATCTCAGCTCTCCTCTGAAAAACAAGAGCAGCTTAAGAATCAACCATAACATTGTATTGTCAGGAAAGAAAATCTTATCATGAGAGGAAGGCGCAACTACTATCATAAGCTTCTAAGAATCTTTTCTGAAAGACTACCTACTTCGCCAGAACTCCCAGTTCGTTCAATCCTCACTTGCCCTTAATTCGAGCAATGTGAGGAGGCCCCTCGTTTTGTCAAGTAAGTGCACACTCACTGCTTCCCAATGGGTTTTAGTCAAGTGTGCGTTAATGAAAGTTACGATTGGACTGCTGAGCTCAGGGCCAGAATAGACGAGAAGGGCTAATGTCGAGTAAACGGGAAATCAGGATGTATCACGCATACTCCTTTTTTCCTCGAAAACTAGCAGCATACATATGTACAAAAAATACCATACACCTACAGTATACCTGAANACTATCATAAGCTTCTAAGAATCTTTTCTGAAAGACTACCTACTTCGCCAGAACTCCCAGTTCGTTCATTCCTCACCTGCCCTTAATTCGAGCATTGTGAGAAGGTCCCTCGTTTTGTCAAATAAGTGCACACTCACTGCTTCCCAATGGGTTTTAGTCAATTGTGCGTTAATGAAAGTTACAATTGGACTGCTGAGCTCAGGGCCAGAATAGATGAGAAGGGCTAATGTCGAGTAAATGGGAAATCAGGATGTATCACGCATACTCCTTTTTTCTTCGAAAACTAGCAGCATACATACAAAAAATACCGTACACCTACAGTATACCTGAAATACGCCAGATGCCCCACAACCCTCAGATCAACTGTATGACCTGGCGTCCTGCTAATCAGAGTTCTTCGAGCGGGCGCCAATAGCGTCTCTCCAGTCATCCCTGTCGCGAGTAGAGTAGTCCAGCAACCGCTTGAAAAACACAAGACTGATTTTGTTAAGAGCTTTCGCGAAGTAGTCTGAGCATCGCGCTGACGGCCGTCCTAGTCTTCGTTTAACGTCGCGAGGGCTCCAGTGATCAACAGCTCTGGTCCAACGGTCATGACAATATCGTATGACTTGTCCGGCTCCCGCTATCATCGATTTCTTGGTATAAGAAACGGCCCTCTCCCTCTTCTTCCTTCGGACCGACTATATCATCCTCGATGTTGTCAGCAACGGAATAACTGGCAATGGATCGCGGCTCAGGTGACTGCTAAGTCCATCGTAAATAAGGGGACCTCTGGAACTTCAAATTACCATGAATGGTGCGATCGACATGATTAAATCACGGGTTGAACCACACCTTCTCCATCGTAAAAACTCTACTCGACTTGTCAAGCTTAAGTGGGGATCGATGTTCATGGCAAAGTGCGTATTGGCGAGCACTAATTCAGCGTCAAAGCCTCTGCTTCTTATTCTAAGGAGCATTCATTCTCCATCTCGGAAACGGCGTGCAACGGGCGATGTAGCTAGATAGAAATAGTGAAATGTATGGAATATTTTTTCTCAGGAATAAAAATGCTTTCAGCAGACAACCTCGGCCTCTGATGATGTTGATCTCGCTGCCAGTGTCCAGCTCTTATCAAACGTTATTTCATGGTAAGGTATGCATAAAGAAGGGACTTTCTGTTGTTCTTGCTTTCCATGGTCTTTTTTGCATTGGTGCGTAGGGCTATACAATGCCTTCAGGAGAGCGATTATCTTCCTTTCACCCTTTATTAACTAAAGGGCGGAGGATGTCGTGGCTAGTGACGTGCTATCACACGCATGGGTAGGGAATCAAATCCCGTGTAGATAGCTGCCCAAGTCAACCAACTTGTCCCTCTCTCCAAGGTGGGGTAAACACCAGACTCGTCTGAAAAGACAAAAGCCCAAAATTGTAGAGGCCATCTACGCGTTTAAAACGCCATTGCGATTCTAGAAGGAGCCGAATAAAGGAGCACCGTTCAAAAAAATGAACTAACTAATGTCAAAGGGTTTTGAGACTTTCATTTCACAACTTCATGAGCGTTTAAGGAGAGAAGCGCACTTGTCTGTCGCGAGACGATTTTGTTGCTCATCAAGTTTCCTTTTCTGTTAGAAAACACACATGGTATGATTGAATTAGCTCCAAAAAACCGAATCAGTCCCTACACTACGCGGGCACAGCCTGGCAGGCACTCAAGTAAAATGCACGTATGGTGTTGGATGGTCTCGACACAACTTGCTTACACACACAGACAGGAAGCTGACCCCATTTGTTTTAAACTGCTACGAAAAGGAAGCAATCAAAAGAACTTTTTTGACTCTTGATATCGACCCTGTTTATACAGTATTGCCCTCCGGAATGTTTGACTGATGCAAAGAGTTGAAAAGCTCAGAAAAATGGCAAGAGAACGTAATATATCAATAATTTAATCCAGGGCAGCCTTATAACTATCGCCAGTCATGATTATTAGAAAGAAAAGATTGTCTTATTGCATTTTTCTGTTCATATCATTTTTTCAACTTTACTTTTTTTAATTGATGAGATATCTGGTGAGTTTTCGAGTTTTCGCTTCTGTTTAAAATTACTCCACACCTAAGAGCGAGGAAACTCTTGCTCTACCAAGCAAGGCTTATTTCCTACTGCAAAATAGATCAGCCCAGAAGAATAGCTCTCAAAGACAGAGATCACCATAATCCTAAGGTACTCTTTTCGAGTTGGGAAACGAAAAAGTTGGTGAAGGCTAGCGCATCACTGCCTAAGAAAGCGGGAAAACTCTACGAAATTCGTGAAGTTTAAGGCTTTTAAAAAGTAGTGAAAGTAGGGATTGTACAAGATTACTATGACAGAGACGCTATGAAAGGGATATTTGGACGAGATGTCAGTTGCTGCAATTGCGTAAAGAGCTGGTTATATTATGCCAAAAATAAGGAAGAAATCGCCTTCCAGTACCGCGATGGGTCACGAATAACTGTTGTAATTTCTAACATGAGTGTCTTGCGAATTGTGCAGCCTCTATAACGTCTTTGAAACTCGTCCCCTTCTAGGAGTGACATACAACGAAGGATACAATCACTGAGCCTTCATTACGCACTGTTTAGCATATTGTTATGATCTAACAGTGCCATATATGGCATATTCGGATGTCACAAACTAATTCTAGGTGTATACCTCAGACAAGAGTTTTTCGTGAACTGTGTCTTTGAGCGTAACTTTTGAGGCATGTAAACGTCATGATTGGAAATTACCTGGAGCTTATCTTCGCCGCCGTAGAGGAAGCTGGCCATTTTTCGCACATCAAACGTGCCAGCACGTCGTTCCTTCGTAATGTCTGGATTGTCATTTGGTCGAATTAGCGGATTGACCATTCTATGAATGAAATGAATCAGAAAATTTCGCTCTTTTGGCACTACTTCATGATAGTTCGAAGCTAATGTACGACTACATAGAGCATCTACGGATTGCCATATTTGCTTCGGAAGTACTGCAGTACAAACAACCGTAAGGCCGTCGGGAACAGGAAACTGAATTCTCGAAAAAAAATGTTCACGATCATCATGCACAATTATTTCCTCTTGAAGCACTTTCGGGAGAAAAGAAAGAGGTTTTTGAGAGACATGCGCAGAAGATATTGAGGATTCATCGGACACGGCATGAATAGCCTAAAGAAGGGGACTTCGAGTAGTGAGGGGCTATGCAATTAATAAAAAGAGTTGAGTTATGCTGATTGCCGTAAAATTCAAAAAAGAGCCGTATTTTGGACACTGAATCCAAAAAACATAGCAAGTTGCTGAGTACAGGTAATTGTTTGCTTTGAAACGATCTCGAGTAACGGCTATCTTCCTATCAGTGTTCAAACTACACTATGTCGACAAACTGAGAGCTACACTAGACTGCGACCAGTCGGTTTACGATATCGCAAACTGTTGACGGTTTGTAAAGTACGCCAATGGAGCAGAAGGGATCCCGAACTAAGTCTAAAAGCTCAGTCATATCAGTTCAAGGAGTAGAGAACCCGTGGTGTACGAGTCTTCAGACTGGCACCATACTGGTTCAGTAGGATAGAACACAGACTGCTTCAGCCAGTCATTGTGTGCATTGTTACATTTATGTCGCACCTACCCTCATCTTCTCTATGGAGTCACCCCCGCAACACCCACCTAAATGGTGAACCATTTTGGCTACAGTTTGTAAAACAGAGTAGTGCGTCAAAGCACGATAAGACTACAATCACTTATCAGTGATCAGTTCCTAACTATGAACTGGAGGGTTGATCTAGACACAACAATAGGTGATTATCAGTTCTTTCGCTGATGTAACGTATTCGTGACCTATAAGGCTATTGAATAGAGCATAAGCTTTTCAAGCCAAAACTATTTTGGCAAAAGATGCAAATTGCACATAATGGGGCTATGCACAGAATTTTGGTGAAAGTATTACCATGTCTTGAGAAGGAAGCCTTGAGGATAGATTTTTCGATGTGCGGAGAAATCTCCTGGGTGGTGTGATGTAGTCCTGGACCTTTGAGGAGGTTCTCGATTCAAAGCGTTGAACATGCCGCCCCACTGGAGATGATTGTGATCTTAGAGTGGGGCCAGGGAGAGATCGGAAATATTCTTCCGGCTAGTCCATCAACTACCATTTTTTCCCTGAGGTACATTACGATTTACATTACGTCACCCACCGAATGAATTTATAGCACACATTTGTGGACAGAAGTTCAGAAGATGTACTTTAGGATTTCAGTGTGTTTGATCGTAAGATAGTTCAGCTTTAAAATGAAACCCCCTAGAAATCCGAGAACTGCATATGAGCGCAGGGACTGCTGAAAGGTTCCAGAGGCACGAAACGAGTAGGTCGATTCCGAGTGCTCGGAGAGGATACTGTTCAGAAGGCTTCAACTGTGGAATCGGGCTCAGTGTTGAATAGAATCGGCCTCCTATCGCTTTCAAATATTCGGTATGTAATCCCATGGTGTGCTGTTGAAATTTTTGTAATAAAGCAATAAAATCATGGAAAAGGAAAGTCGCTCTAGAGTTCCACATATAAAATGCAAAGCGAAAAATGCAGTAGGAGCTAAATGAGAGAAACAAAACAACGGCAAAAATGCTAGAACCCAGCAAAACACACACAGAGCAACAAATAGGGTTAACAGCAGAGGGTGCACCCAGAGGTCATGAGAGCTTACAATTAGAGTATGTCAACATTTGCTGTGTCAAGACATATAGCGAAAAAAATATTTAATTATAAAACACAAGCATATCTTCTAACTTAGAATTATAACTATATCTACTATGTCTCAGAAAAGGACTTTTCAAATAACCTGACGACGAAGCACCCTGTGTTAACTGCTCGGGGATGCACCATGGGGTCTACCAGACGGGAGGCGAAGTTAGAACGATTTCCGGCATATAATGGCAAAATGTTGCTGATGTAAAGCGGAATCGGGGTTGTCAATCCAAGAAGAATAAATTTTATTTCCCTTACGGTCCCACTACCCCACTGAGGTCATTCAAACCACTGTAAGGCTAAAGATACAAACTTAAGGGCAGGAATAAGCAGAACTTTCGCGTAATACTACAGCGGCTGGGTTTCCACGCGCTCAGGAATTCCCCTTCCCCCTATTCTTTTCTCAGCACTCACGGCGTTCGCCGAAAGGTAATGTTGGAGTGTTTTCTGAATTTCGTGACAGTTCTGTAGCTATTCTATGACTTTATATGAATTAACTGGGAAATGCCCAAAAGGCACACCCACCCAAAGGAGGATCTCGGAAACCCGAAAACAACATTAATGACCGATGGACTTTTTAATTCTGTGCACCTCAGAAGGTAGAAACAGCTGTAACCCTGTCATTCACATCAGATGTTCTCACAGGGGCTTTTGTTCAGGTCTATTGTTTACGGAAAGAATATTTTAATGTAAAAGTAGAACACAAATGTGAGTGTACAGTCTATATTGGTCTTTACTGAATGTACTTATGGCAAAATTTACATAATAAAATTCATTTATCTGTTTATTTATTTAGCACTGATTGCTATGAGGCAACATATAATGTAAAAAAGCTAAAAGCAGCACAAACACACAACATAGAAATGGGTAAATCTTGGAACATTGTCATTAAAAATAACTATCCAAGAACTATTTGCTATACATGGGATTACAATAAATAAATAAACAAAAGCTATACGTGCTGTAGTTAAGGTAACTTCTGTAATAGAAGAAAGAGTACTTAGAGAGCGGTGTTACTGACATATTAGTTAGAACATGACNCGTTCGCCGAAAGGTAATGTTGGAGTGTTTTCTGAATTTCGTGACAGTTCTGTAGCCATTCTATGACTTTATATGAATTAACTGGGAAATGCCCAAAAGGCACACCCACCCAAAGGAGGATCTCGGAAACCCGAAAACAACATTAATGACCGATGGACTTTTTAATTCTGTGCACCTCAGAAGGTAGAAACAGCTGTAACCCTGTCATTCACATCAGATGTTCTCACAGGGGCTTTTGTTCAGGTCTATTGTTTACGGAAAGAATATTTTAATGTAAAAGTAGAACACAAATGTGAGTGTACAGTCTATATTGGTCTTTACTGAATGTACTTATGGCAAAATTTACATAATAAAATTCATTTATCTGTTTATTTATTTAGCACTGATTGCTATGAGGCAACATATAATGTAAAAAGCTAAAAGCAGCACAAACACACAACATAGAAATGGGTAAATCTTGGAACATTGTCATTAAAAATAACTATCCAAGAACTATTTGCTATACATGGGATTACAATAAATAAATAAACAAAAGCTATACGTGCTGTAGTTAAGGTAACTTCTGTAATAGAAGAAAGAGTACTTAGTGAGCGGTGTTACTGACATATTAGTTAGAACATGACAAGATCGAAGCATAGCTTGGAAGAACAAGGAAGAGCAACGTAAGAGAAGGTGGCACAAC